>JAKSZU010000006.1:176773874-176856374 GCA_026018925.1 Tupaia tana
AAATTTGATTGACCTTATTGGTGTAGTTATCCCATTACCGTCCCAAAATAAAGATTCCAAAAAAGAAATACATCATACAACAATAGCTCTTTGTATGTAATAACTTTCTTTTAAAATGTATTGTTGTTCAAGGTAATCAAGGGAAAATGTGCCAAGATAAAGGTACAGGTTTATAAATTAATACTTAAATCTTCACTTATATGGATCATGTTTGTTTACATATAAAATAAACATATGAGGAAGTATTTTGCATATGATGAATTAGACTTGATGACTAGTGACAAGTCATAATACGTGAATAAACTAGTTGAAAGCAACTGGAACTACATGATTTATTGAACACAATGGGATGAAAATAAGACTTTTTTATCTTTTCTCTTTTACTGTATACTCTAAGGTTCTCAACATTTTCTATTATATCTTGCTAAAGTGTGTCAATAAATCTCTATATTTTACATGCAATGTTCTTTTATCTTTCTTTTGGACATCTGCTCATATTTCATTCTTTTGAGAATCTTTAAAGGCTGTTTTCCCCCCTGTAATTGCCTGTGATAGCTGATGACCAGACATGATATGTACAAAATGGAAAATAGAAGCAGGACAGCAGGACTATTACATATGGTCCAGTCACATTAGCTTAGATCAAAGTGCTTATTCTGTTTTTACCCCTACATCACCTGATCCTGGAATTTGACTTTAGGCAGTCTAAGAAAACATAAGCTCGGTGAGAACAATGAAAAGGTCACAGTGAAATTTCTTAGGACTTGAACTGAACCATGTCCAGAGGGACCCGCTTTGGTACCAAATGTCAATACGAGTGGGAGAAATGCACAATATATTTGCATAATATGAAATAGAATTCGATACCAAGTAGGACAACCACTTAATATGTGGTTTAAATTCAATATTTATGAAAACAATTATCGAAGTAAAACCTCAACAAAGTAGGCATCAATAGATTACAAGCTATTCTGGCAAAATGTTTGTGTTGCCCTTTCTTAGTGAAATATATAAGCAGCTGTGCTTGACATGATTGAAGGAGATGGTTTCTGTTGCATTGCATTTGCTCTTTCCTGTTCCAGTGTACCCAGCAATCCTGGATGTCCACAGGCCTCGCCCATCTCTGTAAGCAATGAGGCCACATTAACATAATACCTGCATTTTGCTGCTTGGCAGTGCTTTTCTGCACAGCTGTGGGGCCTCAACTTTTTTTCTGCTCTCATTTGAAAACTCTCCTGTTTATTTCTAGTCAAATCTGGGAGAGTTTTCATGAGATCTCAAGAACAAGTCCATTAATCTGCCTTTGTCTCCGAGGTCTGCTGCTTGTGCATTACTGAGGGAAGCATCTCACTGCTGTCACTAGCACTGGTGCCCTGCTCAGCCTCTCAGTCCCTTCGTTGCCCTCTCTGCAATTGTTCCACATTTTATCATGGGGGCTTCACTCAGCCTGTACAAATCACAACTCTCAGGGAGTTCCTCTGAAACTCAGCTCTTCCAGCTTCTGCCTTCGATACTCAGCTCCTCTCCAATTTTCACCCTCCATATCCTATTCTAAGCCCTTAAAACATACAAACACACACACACACACACACACACACACACACACACACACACACAAACTCTCATATTGTTCACAATTCAGGCATTCAAGAGTCAAATCTCATTTGTTGCCAGAAAATGAGAGTCATTCCTCATTTCAACTCAAGCAAATGGATTAGAAAGTGGGGACCCGGGCATGTTTCATACATAGTAGCATCCTCCTTATCCAAAGGGGTACATTCCAAGAGCCCAGTGGCTGCCTAGAGCCTCAGATAGTACCAAACCCTATAAAACTTATGTGTTTTAGATCCAGTTAACCAACAAGGCTCTTAAATGACTAATGAGTGGATAGTATGCACAGCATGGATGCACTGAACAAAAAGATGATTCACGTCCTAGGCAGAATGAAGTGAAATTTCATCATGTTACTAGAATAATATGCATTGAAAACTTACGAGTTATTTATTTTGGAATTTTCTATTTAATCGTTTTGTGCTGCCGTTAACTGCAAGTAACTAAAACTGGAAAGTGAACACAGGGAGTAAGGGGCGGATTGTTGTGTTTGTAGTCATTGCTCAAGGTCTGTATGATACTCAACTTCGTATTCCTGATACAACAGAAAGAGCACATTAGGGTAAAGAGGGTTGGACAGGAAAAATGGGAGTATAAAACAAGAAAACAAGAAGGGATAAACTCAACCATTGCAGCCTCTTGGAAGATGAAAGGAAATGAAAGTAACACACAGTTGTGGGTAGTAATATGGACAACTAGGTTTCAAATAGAGCTCCACTGCTTATTATATAATTTGGGACAAGTTACTAAAATCCCATGCATCTAATTTTTCTCATTTGCCAGTTGGGCTTCATAATTTCTACCATACAGCATTATAGTGAGGATTAAATTAGCTAATATATACAAAGTGCTTATTAAGGAATATCTAAGTAGCTGAATTAATATTATTTGTCATGGAGACTATAAATGAATCCTAGATCTGTATTTTTGCCTTAATCAGGAGTTGAATTAGTCTATACTTATCTGTTGGTCTTGAAGTCATAATCAATACCTCTGAATCCAGAGAAATATATGTTTAGTAGTCATTAAAACAATACACTCTGCCTAGAATCTGAAATTTCCACACATGTTTACTGATGCTGCTCTTATGATTTCTCTTGAGTTCTGGGGCTGTGGATACTTCCTGCCTTTCTGCTTCTCTGAGCCTAATACCTCTGTCTTCCTGACCTTTCCAGGCTGACCTCTATCGATCTCTCATGTTAGAGTATCTTCCACATGTCTTCTGCTTAGCCGGACTTGTGGTCTTGGCCTCTCTGCGTTAGCCCTCTCCTGTTGAAGCTGTATCTCGCCATGGCAGGTCTGAATATCTGGAGACTAGAAACAGATGGATCATGATGAATACAATAGAGTGTGCCCTCACTCATCTCAGTAACAGGTGGCTGCTCAGCCAGCTGGGTTCTTCTTGAGGACGCTCTCCCAGGCCTCCCTCTGACCATATGCACTCTAGTCCAGATGGTGACATGGTTCCCCAGAGTCTCGAATCAACTTAACGGGAGATGGCAGGGCTATGTGGATTTTGCCTAGGGTCTAATACAAGCATTGAGGTTTTTTTTTTTTATTATTTTACTTTATAATTCAAGGGAAAGGAACAAACCGTATGTGAAAATCATGTTCACAATGTGGTTTCAAATTCTCTAACAGGAAATCTAATTTGTGTGATTAAATCAGCAATCATCAATGCCAAGTCAAGAGAACAAATTAATTTTTTGCCATTGGAAAAGAATAAAGATGACTTTAGACCATCTAGTGTATTAAGAATTTACTTCATCCATCTGATTCCTCTTTGTAAAGTTTCCTGCTACATTAAATGAGGGGAAAACATTTATTTTGTCAAAATATACTGAGTACAGGTTCATCTTGGTAAAAGATGGAAGCATGTGGCTTTTACCTGAGGTTAAGACAACTACTTAATACTTATTCTGGAACTAACCTACTTTCACACAAATTATGGCTTCCTAGGACAGTACATATTTGCTTAAAGTTATCTCTGCTTATACAGTGTGTTTTCTGTGCATTTATGCAAGTGTTGATTAAATCCTTCATGTTGCTTGAATGCTTATTTTCACTGAATTGTGGGTTAAGGAAATCAGGGAAAAATGTTCCAAGACCAGGGGATAGACAGTTTTTAGGCTTAAAAAGAATAAAAATGACATGGCATTATTTAACAATGGTTGAAGGGCCAGCAGGTGGCGTGGTGGTTGGGGGTGCTGGACTCCCACATGGCCGACTGCAGTTTGAGTCCTGGACCTGGTGGCTTGCTTTCTTACTTTCCCTTTTTCTCTCTCTCTGTGTCACTCTCTGGTCAAATTAAAATAAATAAATAAAAACATATTTTTTTTTCTTAAAAAAAAACAGTTGAGAAATTTTAAATAACAGCAAAGAGAATACTTTATGATATTTTAAAGTTAATTTAGAAATATTAACTATTTACATGTTCAGTCTTAATATTTTATATATAAATTATAACCACAAAGATTGTACATTCTAAAAAGTTAATTTAAATATACTGTGTAGGTATTTTTAAAAAACTATGTTTTAAAAAATTATTTAATTTAACATTATTATTTTTCAATTTACTATACTGCATATGCACTCACAGAGAAAGAGAGAGAGGAAGAGAAAGCAAGCTGCCTGGTTCAGGATTCGAAACGCAGTCGGCCTTGTGGAAGTCCAGTGCCTAAGCCATCATGCCACCTGCTGGTCGTAAGTACCTTTACTCCACGACATTAAAACTTTTTGTATCTGGAGCCAGCAGGTGGTGTGGTTAAAGTGTTGGACTTCTGCATAGTCGACTGTGGTTCGAGTCCCAGACCCAGTGGCTTGAAACACACACCAGGTGTGTGTATGTGCATGTGTGCCCAGTGAAGGGATTGCAGAGTGGCCTTCCCCCCTGCAGGGGGTGATTTCTCACTTTTTGTCTCTGTCTCTCCTGTGAGCACACATGCTCTATAGCAAAAATTTCTCTCAAAAGAAAAATTTTTTTTTTTTTTTTTTGGTAACATTCTTCTCAGTAAGATGGATTCTTAATAACTTGACAGAATTCCGATAGTGATCTCCACTGTATTCCTTGGGCCTAATCTGTGTTCAGTGTGTCTGCTATTGTCAACTTTTTACTCTTGAATGAAGTTCCATGAGGAATAAGAAAAGGTTAAGAATGAGGGAAAATAAGGACCAGCAGTTGGCATAATGGCTATGTTGTTGAACTCGTATGTAGTCAACTGCAGTTCAAGTCCTGGACCGGGTGGCTTAACCTCATGCCAGGCGTGTGTGCATGCGTGCCCAAGAGGAGAATGGAGGAGAAAGGACTGCGGTGTGGCCATCCCCCCTGTGGGGTGATTTCTCACTTTCTGTCCCTCTCTCTCTCTCTGTCTGATGAACACACATGCATCCTGTATCAAAAACCTCTCAAAAAAAAAAAAAAAAAAAAAAAAAAAAAGAATGAGGGAAAATAAAGACAGAAAAAATTATGGCAGCAGCAGTAATATTGCCCAAATATTCAATATTTGTGTTAAAAGGTAATGTTTTTAAAAAGATAAATGACTGTTCTATAAATATAGGATGAACATATGCCACAGTTTATATTTAACTCACTAATTGATTAGGGAGTCAGGATATTATACTGGTTAAAAGAAGGATTTGATTTACAGAGATTTCTCTAGTGGACAAAATCTATTTGCATTTGTATGATCAGGAATCGTGTGTATACTTGTGAACAAGACACTTTTAAAAAATTACTACTAGTTTTTTAAATAGTTTAGTCAAAGACAACCAAAGACGGGGATAACCTAATGGTTGAGGGTTGACACCAACTGTTTTTTTTTTTAAGTCATTTAAAAGTCACTCATAACTTTTCCTGACATATGCATAATATCTAAATCCCAACATAACATAGGGCAAAAAATTTCAAAAGGAAGGTTGCCTTATTTTCTAAACTAATGGAATTGTGGACTAGAATTAGCAGCTGGCTGACCACATAATTAACGCCCACCCATTGATGCCACCCTCACCCTGGCCACTACTTCTTAGCGTATTTGTCTTCTCTAACTTGAAGGATAACCTGTGGGTCAGGAGAATACTATGGAACTAGGAACTCTCCCTCCACTTTTTACTTTCACAGACAACTTTGCTCACCAGCCCAGAATCATCTTCCTTTGCTCTCTTTCACTTTCTCCTCTTCATCTCCTAGCTCCTCCTCCATCTAAAAACTTACTCATTCTGCAGGATCTAGGCAGGATCTAGGCAGCACTGTCTGTGGGTTGTGGCCCAGTAGTGAGTTGTCTTGAATTTGATTTCAATTTGATTGCTGGGCAGATAGGTGAGACAGGGAGCAAGCTCCATGACTGCCTTCGCTACCCAATGAAGGTTGTAGGTCCATGTCAGAAACTGACCTGAGAGTTGTCCTACCCCTGCAAAACTTCTCATCGTAACTGTCTTGAAAATATTATCAGCATAATCTAAAATACTTTTTGAGTACCTGCCTGAAGGCATCAGCATCCGTAGGCCTTTGCCACTAGGTTTCTTCTTTTCCTCTTCAATCCCTTCCCTATTAAACAAGAATTGTAGAATCTTCTAAGGTGATACTTTTGAGTTTATAATACTCTCTTCCCCGAGAGCTTTGAATAATAGAAATTTCAGTAACACTTATAAAAAACATTATAATGGGAATGGCAGAATAGAGAGATCGATGGTCCCTGAACAAGAAGAATATAACTAGAATATAACAATTATAGAAAAATACAATCATTTAAACTTTCTAGAAATTGTCCCAAGAGTTATACAGCAAGTGGAGAAACATACATTCAAGAAAATCTATTAATTCTTGGTAATAACAGCTAGAGTCTATGATATTTCAACCACAAGCCATTTCATTTCCACCCTCGTGTTACGAAGCTCTACTTGGTGTGCTCTAAACTGGGCAAGGGTAGCCAAGGACATGGGACACGACCAACCAACACTTCTGGACCCAGAGGCATATGGGTTCAGGACACGAGAATAACACTAGGTCACTTCTAAAGGATTCAGGGATGTTGACAATAGATAATTAATTTGAACAATTATTGAGCACTATCATAGGGGACTGGCAGCGGGGACTGGAAATACAGACGGCTAGTTTTGGAGAATTCAGGAAATGTAGGCATTGTTAAAAAACTACTTATTTACTCATAAGAGCTCTTGTAGAGCATTGAGGAAAGTATTTCAACAAAGAAGACTAATTTAGCACAGGAATAGACTATAGCTAATTCACTCAATTAAGTCTTACAAAATGATTTTATACCATTATTTCATTTGATCATCACAAATACTTGCTTTTAAACAGCTGGGAAGCTTGAGGTTTAGAGAAGTCAAACCCAAGAAACTGATAAGCAAACATGTTACAACGTATCAAAAGAATAAAGCTGCCCAAAGAATTATATGTATTAGGTGATCTCACTAAAATGTGTGAACACACACACACAAATACAAATAAAATGCACAGAGTAAAGGGTTTGGAAGCGTATAGACTGCTAAAAGTAGTAATTTTGGAATGAGCAGGGTTATGAGTATATTTTGTTTTATTCCTTTTTTATGAATATATTTTCTGATATTTTAATCTAATAAACACATATTGCTTCAGAGATATTAAGTTAACAAAACAATAAAATTGGATCTCCATACATAAAAATTAAATCAAGATGAATAATAGGCCTAAATAAAAGACAATGCTCTTAAAAGACTTAAGATTAAATCTTTGCAAAACTAGGTGAGGCAGTCTTTTTAGATACAATACCTAAAACACAAACAGCAGAAAGAAAAAAATGTCCAGAATAGGCAAACCTATAGGGGTAGCATGTATCTAGTGGTTGCTCAGGGATGGGGAAGGGCAGAGGTGGGGAGAATGGATTGGGAGTGACTACTAATGGGTACTGGCTTACTTTCAGAGGATACTAAGATATTCTAAGAGTAGACTGTGATGATTGTTGCACAGTCCTGTGAATATGCTAAAAACATTGGTTTGTATACCTTAAACGGGTAAATTATATGATGTATAAATGGAAAGCATCATAATTAGAGTGCTTTATAGTTTCACAAAGTGTGTTACTATTTCCTAGTAATAGGTATTTTCAACCATTTTACTAAAAATGTTTAGTTGGGACCTGCAGGTGGCATAGTGGTCACATTGCTGGACTCCCATGTAGTTGACTGCTGTTTGAGTCCCAGACCTGGTGGCTTAAATTCAAACCAGGTGTATGTGCATGCACACCCAAAATCCTGCGAGGAGAGTGGTGGAGAAAGGATTGTAGCATGGCTATCCCCCCCAGGGTGGGGGGGTGTGATTTCTCACTTTCTGTCTCTCTGGCGAATGCATTTCCCTATAGCAAAAATCTCTCCCCCCCAAAAAAATGTTTAGTTATTGCTTCCATGAACAAGAGTGAGAGTGAGAGTGAGAGAGAGAGACTGAGAGAAGCAGAGGACATACCCAACAGGGTTTTGATGCTACAGCTCACTCCCAGTTTTAGCTAGTCCTGGATTTTAGACTCACACGTGCCCAGTATACTCAGGGAGGGCTTGCCAAGTTAACCAGAACCTTCTCATTGTGTTGGGTCAGCTGTGTGTGCAACATAGTTTTTACCACTGGGTTAACTGTCCAACTCAACCAAGTTTTGAAGAGAGAACTGAGGTTCAAAAAGAAACAATGACTTTCTCAAGGACAAATGAACAAAACTAGGATAGTGATGCTAGGTCTTCTGAATGAAAATCTTTTGCTTATTCTTCTGTACCATTCCACTGGTTATATTATTCTGGAAAGTATCAGATTCCAACATTTTCCTTATACTTATCTCGCAAATGCACCTGGATGGGTAGCACCATTTTGTAAAATCCAATTGCTTGGCATAATTTGCAGCCACAACATAAAACTGAATTTGTTTATGTTTCTGTGAGTCAGTTGGAAGGGTTACATGTAAATTGAATAGAATAATTAGTCACGATACAACCCACATCAGACAGACCATCTAACAGGGAACTGGAGTAGAGAGGGGACGAATAGACTAGTGCTCTAGCTCGCCTTTGCTCATTCTGTTTAGCATTTTAAAACTTCTTTTTCCTCTCTTTTTTCCTTTTCTCTCTTTCTTTTTCTTTCTTCTCTTTCTTTTCTTTCTTATTTCATGAGCAAGGAAGAAGTAGACAGAGAAAGAGAGAGACAGATCTCCCCCATAGGATCCTCGGACTGAAATCCATCCCAGCTCCAGTCGTGCTGGATCATAGACGTACACGCGTGTGTCTGGCCTATATGGGGAGGTCCCATGTTGAGGCCCACACAAGACCCTTCCCAGGAGGGCCTGTTGTTTACTGCTGTGCCATCTTCTGACCCACAGATCTCCTTTACTTCTATCTGCGTATTTAGCACACTAAAATTCCAAATTCAAAAGTATCACAAACTAAAAATGAAAACAGCCTTTTAAATCCCTTTTCACTGATATGCAACTGGATATTTGTATTTTTAGATAAGTTAAAACTGCCTATTTTACTTACCGCAGATTAAGAATAAACAAACAGCTTTGATACTTTTATTATGGTTTGTAGAAACATGCCTCAGAATGGTGAAGGGTTAATGTACTTATTAATGTGGCTAATATTTTTTTGAAGCGGGCATGGAGTTCTCCTGGTTTCTCTTGGAGCTCTCTTAACAGAGCACTGCATTCTGAATACGGAAACACAACACTTCCTGAAGTGTAAAATAAAACCCATTAGTTCTCTTTGACCCTGTTCCAGGATAATTTGACTAGAAATTAATAACTGTCAACCAGAGATATTTTGCTGCCAAGGCAAAATGGTGCGTGATTCCTTCTTCAGGTTACTCACATTGAACACCACATTTACAACTGAAGATTAAGTTACTGGCTGGAGTGAGAAAAAGGGTTTTAATTTGCAAAACAATTATTGCTTTTTCTGAGGTCATGAATTTGGTTTTCTAGATGTTTTAAAGTGTTGCTTCATTCAATTGCTGAGTAACAAGCAAAGCTAATGATATGGTTTCAATGACTTTGTAATAAAGTATTCAGTGTTTTTACATTTGAGCTGGGTCTTTACAAAACATTTGAAACAAAATTATCCCATGACTACAATATAAAACAATAAAGCAAGCAAAAAGAAAAAATCAATGAGACATACTGTTTATCTGATGCTGAATAGTGGCAATTTTTTGAAGGAAAAAAAATACAGCCAGCAAGACAAAATTTAAATTGTAATTGAAATGCATTTTTAACTATACCTCTACTCCTTTCCCATCATTTCTCTTTATCTTACTCCTTGTGGAAGAAGAAAAGTATCTTTTTCTTCACTTACAATTTCCCTGTGTTGCGGTGGCAACAATCCTGAATTTCTGAAAGCTTTGTAGATATTATCTGAAAGGAAGAGTTGTCTTTTTCATTTATTTATTTATCATTTTTAGATTCCATTGAAACTTTTATTCTGGTTTTTTCTTTATTCATGATAAAGCATGTGTGTGAGAGAGAGACAGAGAGAGAGAGTGATGTCCCCTCTGCAGGGCCTGGTCATGCTGAGATCTCCTTCTAGTGCTCTAGCCCATTGGATCTTGGGCACTTGAGTCCATGCCTAGCGTGTTTCAGACTGACTGGACACTGGAGGTGTATGTTATGTGGAGTCCCGCTTTTCCTGAGCAGTGCATTACTGTAGCACCATGGAGATGGCCCATGAAACTATTATTCATTGAATATCTTCTTTGTATGTGATGCTTTCCATATGCAACCTGCCTGCTAGTTATGGGAAGCACAAGGGTTAGAGCCAGTTGGGTTCCTAATTCACTATACAGCTTCTTGTCCCCACCCCCCCCCCCCACCCCTATTCAATGATCTTTGCCACTCTTCAGTAGCCCTTACCAAGCCATCATGGCACTATATCGTTTGGGACCCCACAGCTAGATTCTCAGTACCCATGATATTTTTGAAAAATGTGGGCTCATGAGGCAGCTTTGTTTTGCAGCTGGAAATGGGCACATGGCAAAATGGTGTCTTGGAATTCACTGAATGGTGACAGTGACACCTGAATTCCCTGAAGGCTTCAGAAACGATTAGAGACCGGCAATTTGGAAGCTAAGTGGTTCTCTTCGAATCTGGAAGAGGATTGTGGTTCTATCTATATTCCATTTCTACATCTGTACACTAGCCGGAGAGAGAAATTTGGATCAGCTCTAGATTTAATTGGAAAGAAGTTGGGGCATTAGCGTAAGATATAGCCAGGTTTGTATCTTATCCCCACCACTACTACTAAATGATGCTAGGGAAGTTCATCCATGTGAGTCTTTCTCCTTATTCGTAAATGAAGATGACAAAATTAATCTCTCGGAATTATTATGGGGATTTCATTAGACTGTATGGAGGCCTAGATAGTAGTGGCTTCATACTTTCTAGAAATCCGGTGAATAGGGACAACCAAAGACAGACTGCTTCGGTAGATTTTGAACTTGATTATTTTGTATTTGAGACTATTCTAGGCTGGCAGCTTGGGACTCATGGCTAGCTACTGAAGCATAACAGCTTTGTAGTATTTTATATTTTACCAGGTATTTTCTATGATTTCTTATGAAATCCTTGTGGCAGGGGCAGGGCCAACACTTTTTAGATACTATTAAGCTCCATTTAATAGAAATGGGGGAAGTGTTGCTCAGAGAGATTGTTTGACTTACCAGTGTCACAGAATTATCAGCTAGGAAAGCTAACCCCAGGTCTATGGTTTTCAGCAGTGTTTTCATTTGGGGATTCTCCTGAGGGGAAGGGATGTGCTGGTGCTGCAGAGTTCACAGCATTCAGGTCAAGTCGAGCCCCACAATTTCTACTTCTCCTTTGAAATTTGTGTCTTAAATGGAAAAGTCTGTCGACTCAGAACACGTTGTAGTGATTTTTTTTTGTGCATTTGGCAATGTATGCTGATTGATTTGTTGTGTCACCAAAACCAATATCACTTCCATATTTTCAATTACCATTTACATTACCTCTAGATTTTATTATACCAGTCCAGTTTTCTAGTGAATTAAATTTGCATTTATTTCACTTCACATAGGTTGAGAAAATTTCCTATTATAAAAATTTCACCGAAAAAATTTACATAAATTGAGTTCTTGGCATTTCATTTTAATGGTATTGGCCATGAAAAGCAAGGAGCAACCTAGCTTGATATATATATATATTTTTTTTGTATTTTGTCATTGAAAGAATTTTAAACCAATGTCAGATTTTTCTTCTTGAAGGTAACATTGTATTGAAAAAATTGTTCAGATGGACAGTGTTGGTTTTCTGATTTCTTATATATACCATAAAGGATTTCTTTGGGAATGTCTGTTGGTAAGCATTGCTGCCTTAAATAAAGAAAATAGGAGAAGCATAATATTTACTGAAAAGACACATTAAATAAAAAAGAACAGAAAGTAAGGTGTAGGGAAGGTATTCATATACACAGTATTGCCACTGTATCCTGTTCAGGAAATCACACTTTGTAATGAACTTTGATTGTTCCATTCAATTTCAGTTAGTAGCCATAACGAATCAAGTTACTCTCTAACCTCGTTGATACTAAATAGCTCTCTTTCTAGCATTTGATTTTCTAAATAACTATCCATCCACATCGTGACTAAGAACTTTTCCTAGTGCCTTTGGTAATTAATGGATGGTAGCATTCCTCAACAGCTTCTTAAAAAGCCAGAGATCATTTACTGTATTTGGAAAAATCCAGTGGATGTCTGACAGGACATGAGAGTTCCTTGCATCTGTCAATCTTTTATTTGGTCAAAAATGTGCAGCATGTCAGTTAGACGGTCTCTGTAGGAGCAAGTAAACCTTGTTAATCTTTATAAAACCCAGAAATCGCTGCTCCATCATACCAACTTAATAGCTGATTTTTATGCTGGAGGAACAGTGCATATACATTTAAAGTAGGAAGATCTCTGCAGATTCAACAGAATGCTAAGTGAAACAGAGATGCTTTCATTGCACAATATAATGAATCAGAAACATGAGAAACATAAAAATTTTAAAAACATAAGCCTAAATGTCAGACTGCAGAACAACAACCACCCAACTTTTTTACTATGTTTGATGGCAAAATGTTAGAACAAAATATTGGACTTAGCTTGCAGAAACTCAGAGTCAGATATACTCATTTATTTCTGCATATTATTAAAATAAGCTTTGAAATCAGTTTTAAACTTCAATTTCCTTTGTCTACAACAAAGGATGTATATATGTTTTCAAGCTACGATGGAGCTCGGTTCATCAGTGGAAAAAAATGTGGCCTTCATCAAAAGCCCTGCATTTTACTTTCATTCATAGTTCATTTATTTATTTGAATAGATATGTAATATAATGTGAGATATAGGCAATATAAGTACAGAAAAAATGCAAAATTACTTTGTATATGAAGATGATTTGATATCAGTGAGATTTGAAAAACAAGTAATAGAAAAATGTTATCATTGTGGTGTCTAGATTGAGTATAAATTTGGTCAAACAAGTTTGATTGAAATATAGCTTATGGCTATATATAACTATACTAGCTTTCAAATAAAGGTAATACAAAGTTGATAGTATTTTTCATTTTTAGAGGGATTTTTGCTATAGGGTGCATGCTCGTGCTGCTGGAGAGAGAGAGAGAGAGAGAGAGAGAGAGAGAGAGAGAGAGAGACACAGAAAGTGAGAAATTACCCCCCCCCCCCGGGGGATGGCCATGCTACAATCCCATCTCCTCCATTCTCCTCTAGGGATTTTGGGTCTGCACACACATGTGCCTGGGGTGAGTTTTAAGCCTCCAGGTCCAGGACTTGAGCTGCGGTCGACCACGTGGGAGAGCTGGTCCCTGAACCTATCTTTTTAGGAAGTACTCTTCAGCTTGCTGCAACCTCCTGTACCTTATTCAGTTCTAATCTAATACGGACCCGATGGCAGAGAAATAAGAATGAAGTGAATTCTTCATAAAATGAAATTAATTAAATGCAGAGAATTGTCCTTTGTTCTGGGATTAGTTCTTCCTAGTTTCTTGTTAAAGTGTGGTAGTCATAATAGATGGCATTTGTTTTTTTTTGTTTTTTTTTTTTTTTTTTTTTTTTTTTTTTTTTGAGAAGTTTTCGCTATAGGGTGCGTGCGCTCGCCAGACAGACAGAGAGAGACATAGAGACAGAAAGCAAGAAATCACCCCACGGGGGGATGGTCACGCTGCAATCCCTTCTCCTCCATTCTCCTCTCGGGATCTTGGGCGCGCATGCACACGTGCCCGGCGTGAGTTTTAAGCCACCGGGTCCGGGATGTGAACCGCGGTCGACTGGTCGACTACGTGGGAGTCCAGCGACATAGCCATTACGCTAACTGCTGGTTCCCCCTAGATGGCATTTGTTTTTAAATGTTGTGCCTGTGGGTTTGTTCTGTTTTGTCTTGGTGTTTTTCTTGGCACATTTTGGTGAAGACTGTGTTAATGCCATGAAGCCCCTAAACTGATTTCTGTAACACTTGATTAGGACTCTTTGAGTTGCTAGTTGCCAAGACCCCAACTGTGCCAAAAATATAGCTTCTGAAAGCTCTAGACTCATTAATCTGTTAGATACTTTTTTGAGTGCTCATTTTGTGCCTACCCCTACTCTGCTATAAATAAAACTGAAAATGTCTACTTCTCACAAAGCCTACATTGTAGTGATTCACATTTTTTTGACCTGATCACCAAGAGGTAAGAAATCTTTCCCATAGCTACAGAGAGTCCATTTAAAGGAAGGATTCCAGAGATCAGCAGTTAGCGTAATGGCTATGTCGCTGAACTCCCACGTAGTTGACCATGGTTTGAGTTCCAGACCCGATGGCTTAAAACTCATGCTGGGCACGTGTGTGTGCGTGCCCAAGATCCTGAGAGGAGAATAGAGGAGAAGGGATTGCGGCGTGGACATCCCCCCTGGGGGGTGATTTCTCACTTTCTATCTCTCTGTCCCTCTCTGTCTGTCTGGTGAGTGCACACACCCTATAGCAAAAACCTCTCAAAAGAAAAAAAAAAAAAAAAAAAAAAAAAAAAAAAAAAAAAAAAAAAAAAGGAAGGATTCCAATGGGCTCAGCCTGAATTAGATGCCTTTCCAGCCTTGAGCCAATCACTGTCCCAAATTGGGTCAGGCACCCAGCCCTGAGGTCCACACAGCAGGCATATTGCTAGAAGGAAGCAAAAGGAACCGTGTAGACAAACACAGAAGATGTTGGTGACCCCTTGCTATTTAGCATTGCCAGAGGTCACCACAAAACTATGGTGTTTTTGTTCACTACAAATCGGTAGCATTTATTCTCAGGATTTCCTGTCGGTCCATGGTGTTTTTGCCTATCTTGAAATGGATTTTATGCATTTGTTCATGAGGATCTGCTTAGATGTTCCGCTTGATATTGGGAATAGAAAAATAAACAAGACATACACCTTTTCAGAATAACTCCTCATTTGCAAATGAGAAAGATTTAAAAAATTCAGTTAAAGTATAATATGTTAACTACCTTCATCGGAGTCTGGAAAAAGTACTATTTGTAGAGACGAAGAAATAACGGAAAAAGCCTGGAATAGGTCAAGATTCACAAAGGAAATGAGAAGGGTCAAGTGAGCTGTCCAGGCACAGATGAAAAATACAATGTGAAAAGGCTTGGATATTTGAAGGGGCACATGTTTGCAGATCATGTTAGGGCAGCAAGATAAATGTGGGATGCCTGGGAGATAAATGTTACGTGAGGAGGGTTATGGCTTATGTGGCTTAAATAGCATCTTCTAGCAATCTTAAATGCCTTGCTGGTATGCAGATTCTTCAGTCCTGAAAGTTGTCATCAAGTTATTATTCTTCAAACATTTGCTCTGGGTATGTCATCTTCTTGTTGGAAAACTGACATAATTTTCCGTGATCTAAAGTATAGTCTAAGCTTGTAGTTGGATGTTAGAAATAGTACAAGTGATGCATTTGAGATAGTGCATGGCATATTCCCATTTTATATTAATTACTCATTTGTATTATTAGCCTGGCATTCCTGCACTCTCTAGGTTATTCTGCCAATTTTTCTTATCACCACTCTCTTCTGTGTCCAAATACAGCTCCTCACTGTTCCCTGGGTCTGTCTTGTTCTTTCCCATTTTACTGACCTGTATTATCTTCACAGGCTGGAATTTTACTTACACTTGAAACTTCCACTCAAAGGTCACTCTCATCTTCCTTAGTCAGAATTTATTTCTTCTTTGTCTAATATCATTTTGCTCAAACTTAGTTGATGACATTTAACATGGAGTTTTATACTATACTTATTTATGCACATGGCATTCTATCTAATTTTCTATATACATCAGCCTAATTCTAATTTGGTGCATTTTTTTGGCCTGACTTCTCTTCCACCAGGAAGTGCTGCTACATATTTTTGATGTAGGTATTCTTGTTGCCTTTTCTTGTTGTGAAAGGCAGATATAGGTGGGGTTACCTCTAAGAGCGAGCAAAGATTTTTTGATATTTAAAGTAAATGTTTGTGGGAAAATGTACAATTAAATAAATGATAAAAAAATTTAAAAAGGAAAAAAAAAAGAAAACTTTTATGCTATGCTATAAAATCAGAGAATCAGCACAGATTGTACAACATAGTCTCCCAGGATCTGAATTTGGTGATGACATCATAGAGGCTCAGCATCCAGAGGACATCTGGAGATCTATTTTTCTGGTTTTATAATCCAAGGTTAATGATTCTGAACTTTGTAGAAACTATTGATAGTATAATCTGGACTGGTAGAACTTATTTACGGTTTACTTAAAAGATCAAACCAAGTAAAGCAGACAGAGAAGTGCATCTTTTCCTATTACTTCTCAAGAGCAACTTTGAATATTGATATCTGATCATTGTGTATATTAATGTAGGATGATCTGTCTACTTAGTCATGGCATCTTTCTTGTTCAATTAAAAAAATTTAATATCTTGGAACCAGCAGTTGGTGTAATGGTTATGTCGCTTGACACCCATATAGTTGACTGTGGTTCAAGTCCCAGACCTGGGGACTTAAACTCATGCTGGGCACACATCTGTGCGTGCTCAAGATCCTGAGAGGATAATGGAGGGGAAGGGATTGCAGCGTGGCCATCCCCCTAGGGGGGGTGATTTCTCACTTTCTGTCTCTGTCTTTCTGGCGAGTACATGCACCCTATAACAAAAACCTCTCCAAAAATAAAAAATCAATATCTAACCTCAAAATATAGACTTATTAGTAGAAATATATCCTAGTAAGTATTAGAAGTCTTTTTTTTTTTCTTTTTTTTGGAGAGTTTTTTTTTTGCTATAGGGTGCATGCACTCGCCAGAAAGACAGAGAAAGATAGAGACAGAGACAGAAAGCGAGAAATCACCCACCAGGGGGGATGACCACGCTGCAATCCCTTCTCCTCTATTCTCCTCTTGGGATCTTGGGAATGCATGCACACATGCCCGGTGTGAGTTTAAGCTGCCAGGTCCAGGACTCGAACCGCGGTTGACTACATGGGAGTCCAGCGACATAGTCATTATGGTAACTGCTGGTCCCAGGTATTAGAAGTCTTTAAAAATTCATGAAAAATGCACATTATGAAAAGAATGCATTGATTTAAAAGTATTTTTGTACCAAAATAAGCTCATACTTTAATTCTATTTTTCCACAAACTTTTTGGAATTCCCCTGTATATTCAACAACATAAACTCAGAGGGGTATAGATAAAGAGCTCTTACATTTTCTCTAATAAATGACTTCAAACATATTCAATTGAATTGCCTATTTTCATCCCTTAGCTGTAGTCTAGACAGATCCTATTGTTTTCTAGTTCCCTCTTAGTATAAAAAGTTCAATTTAAGTATTTTATCTCATATAGAGCTCAAAGTACTACCTATCCTGTAAACATCTTTAGCCAAGGTAGTAGCTAGCTAGTTCTCTATTATATCTCTGTAGCTCTCAGTCTGTCTGTCTATATATCCATCCATTTATCCATTCACCCGTCTATCCATCCATCTATATCTATCTATCTACCTACCTACCTACCTATCTATATCTATCTCAGGGGAAGATTTTTTTCTCTTTCTCTGTATCAGTCGTCACAAATAACAAGGCATGGACCAGAAGCTGTGTTGATGGAAAGCCATTAAAAAACCCTAGACTTTTGCAGATGATGTCTACCCAAGAAAGGACCATAGGATGTGGAACTATGATATGGGATGGCCAACTGGTCAGGTCAATATCTCAATATTACATTATATTTCATACCAATTTGTTCCATATCACTAGCTAGGCTTTGGTGACTGAAAATTATTTTTTTGTTTGGAATTTGGTTGATAGAGCATCAGGCCAACATGGTTCTTTTGTGGAGAGTGTGGGGAGCCATTACATTTTAGATATTGCAGTAAGTTCTTTGTTCTTAGGAAAAAGTAGTGTTTCATTCAGACAATAGGATTTCACCACACCGATGACTCCCCTGGATGGCCATCATGAACTACTCAATTATAGCAACCAACAAACTATACTTTAGTAATAGCACAATTGACTGGTAGGGTATGACTTAATACTAATGAGTATTTTGCAGTATATGTAACCTTTAAGTCATCTTAAAATATAATAGTGGGTTATAAACATTCTCAGTGATGTGCTTATTAATCAGATCTTTCACTAATATAACTATAGTAGTTACTATTTATTTATTTATTTATTTATTTATTTATTTATTTATTTATTTATCTATTTATTTAGGAGAGGTTTTTGCTATAGGGTGTGTGAACTTGCCAGAAAGACAGAGAGACAGAAAGCGAGAAATCATCCCCACAGGGGGAATGCCATGCTGCAATCTCTTCTCCTCCATTCTCCTCTTGGGATCTTGGGCACACATGCACATGCACCTGGTGTGAGTTTAAGCCACTGGGTCCAGGACTCAAACTGTGGTTGACTACATGGGGCTCCAGTGACATAACCATCATGCCAACTGCTGGTCCCAGTAGTTACATTTTAAATCATCTTTCCTCTCTCCTCTCTAAAATCCTTCTTACCTCATTCAGAATTTAATATTTTAATCCTTTTTTAAAAAGTTTATTATTTAGAGATCAGCAAATGGTGTAATGGTTATGTCACTGGATTCCCAGGTAGTCGAACAGGGCTTGAGTCCAGGACCCAGAGGCCTAAAATCTCATTCTGGGCACCTGTGCATGTGTGCTCAAGATCCTGAGAGGAGACAGGAGTGTGACATGGCCTGGTTTCTCACTTTCTGTCTCTTTGTCTCTCTGGCAAGTCATCTGCCCTATAGCAAAAATCTCTAGGAAAAAAAAAGCTTAGAAAATGGTTATAAATATTGCATACAGTATGGGAAGAGGGTGGGTGAAGGAGGAGAGACTGAGGAGGGACACTGGGGAGAGAAATGGAGGGGCAAGGCATTGGTGGGACAGAGAGATGTGTTATTATCTGTTGAGGTTGATGTGTATAGTATTCCCTACTGGACGGGTGATAAATGTACACATGTTGGAATATTCACTTTGCAAGCTAAGTGACATCTATGATTGAATGTATAAAAGTAATTGGAATTAAGAAATATATTTTTTTAAAAAAAGGGAGAGTGAGAGAGAGGGAAAGAGCTAGAGAAAGAGACAGGTACTCTCGACTGGGTCTCACTACACCACAATTCTCCCCTAGCCTTCCAGACAGTCAGGAGTGCAGATGTTCTGGCAGGCAAGCCCAGCATGTTCAGGTTGATTGGGATCTGAATTAAGGCTTCCCACACGCTTTAGAATTGTGCTGCAATGCCCCACTACCTGCACCACCATGACTGGGCTTTATATGCTAAGTGTAATGTTTATTCTAACTATTTATGTATTAATACTGAGAATAAATAGTTTTAGGTTTACTGTGATATTAGTAGTACAGTCTTCATTTGCATTAAAATGAAGTCAACTTCCTATACTTGAAACATTGGTGGATCCTGATTCTGCAATTTCTGCCAAGAAATACACCTCTTCCTAGCAAATAATAATGTAATAGTATGCTGTCTGTCATACACTAAAGTGATACAATTGACCAACTGTCAGGAAATGTTCTCTGAAATTTTTTCCTAGTGATCACGCTGAATTACTCTGTTAGCTATAGTTAGAGATGCAGTCTTGTAGAAAGACTTTCCTCTATGAAGTTAATCAGATCAGATAAGGAATGAATATGTAGCATTAGCTTTATAAGAGTACACCCACTAAAACAGGTGAATTGCTTGAATAGTATTTATTACTATGATACATAAGAATCTCTTGTCTGTTAAAAGCCTGATGCAGTCTGTTACCCGTGTAGTATTAGTTCATCTCCAACAGCACTGGAAATTGGGAAATAGCCACTGAAGAGAGAGAAAAAAGCCAGGAGATAGGGATGAGTAGCAGGATAAAATATGGTTAGCTTTAAACATAGTCACTGAAATTCATTCAAAATTTCTTCATGGTGGCTTGAAAAATGAATCAAGTTAGTTTCCTCGTGTGAAAGGTGAGCTATTAAGTACTTAATGTATTTTTTTTTAAATTCTGTTTGTAAGAAACAATCATTCTCCTTGGGAGGTAGGAGATCAGTTATTGTATTTCTTAAATTAAAAAAAAAAAGAAACAGAAAAATGAATAATTCCTTTTTTGGTCCTGAATTTTGAAATGATTGCCCAGTATTTCATAATGTGCCATGAAAAAAAAAAAAAAAAAAAAAAGGCCAGAAAAGAAAGCCTGTATTTGTTTGTGTGTTTGCATGTTTGTTTTTTTCATAGAATTTTATTTATTATTATCATACTCTTGTTTATATTACATTGAATCACATATATCTTTAAAATTTTTTTTGGAGAGGTTATTTTTTGCCATAGGGCATGTATGCTCACTAGAAAGACAGAAAGAGACAGGGACAGAAAGAGAGAAATCCCCCCCCCCCCGCCCCTGCAGGGAGGATGGACATGTCGCAATCCCTTCTCCTCCATCTCCTCTCGGGATCTTGTACACACACACATACACACACACACACGCTCCCAGCGTGAGTTTAAGCTACTGGGTCCAGAAATCAAACCATGGTCAACTACATGGGAATCCAGCGACATAGCCATTACGCCAACTGCTGGTCCCAGAATCACATTTATCTCTACAGTCCATTATATTTCTTTTTCTAGAAGGTGCATGTTTTTTTCCTTCAGGGTCTAGAGAAATTAAGACTTGACTTTCTAGGCAGAAGAATTCCTCAGAGAAGAAGGGATCAAAGGTTGACTGTCCTTTGCTGGGGAAGACGAGAGTCTCACTAGAAAGTAGTCTAAGAGGTATCATAGCCCTCATATGATGTTATATGGATGACGCGGAAAGAAAGTGCACTAAAGCGGGTACATGAAGGACCACAGATGAGCGAGGCGGTAATGATGTGGAAGCTGTCTGCAGGCAGTCCACCTTTGCATGTGGATAGGCACAATGACCATCTCCACTATGGCCAGGATCTTTCCTTTTTTCCCTCAGGATATTGTAAGCTCAAGGGTCATCCTAAGTGTCTAAGAAAAGGAAGGGAGCCATAGAAAATGACTAACCATGTCAAATAGAGTTTCCAAATAGAGCTGGTTGGATGTAATAAAACATTTTCAGAACTTTATGTGTAAGGAGAACTGGCATACATTAGCATGCACATCTTACCTTGTTCACGCCTGAGAATTTCTAAAGGGATTAGTGTCACTCTTTTCTGTTCACATCCTCATTTCTTTGAAACTTGTAAATATACAAAAGGGTGGAGACCATCTTTTTATTTTGTGGAAACTCTTTAAAACAGAACCTGTTAATATTAATAACTGTGTTTTTGAATTGTGAAGTAGTTATTAATAAGTGTTATGTTAATATAATAGAAATTACTTCTGATTGGTAGAAATTTAAGTCACAATCTTTAAGGTTTAATGTAAAATACACAGACTAAGTCTCATTGCTGATCTGTAAATTTTCAGAGACCAACTAGTAATTATTTGACTTCTGGTTGTGAAGAATGTACTAAAATGACAAGTAGACTCATGTTTTAAATATGCTGAACCTAACATAATTGAATATGTCATGGAGTTGTTAGAAAACACTTGAAAGTATTCTAAAATGGACAAGAGACAAATCTAACTTCTGATGGAAATGGCACATGACTCAGAAACTACAGATTTTTCCTATGATTCTATCAAGGAATAATTAGCCGAAAAGATGAGAAGGGTAACTAAGATGAATGATTACATCAATAAGCTATTTGGGCTCAACAGGCTAACAATGAACACAGGGAACCCAGCAAAGAAGAACATTCGGTTTAAATAAAGTAGCCTTAGTTGCCAGGAAAATTTCCCACTGTGTTTATGTTTCCACTGGGAAATATTTCTTGGGATTGGGGCAACTAAAGCATTTCTCAAACAATGAGAACAATAATTAGGGTAAAAATACTTTAAAAAGAAAGCAAGATAAAAATCCCTCCTAGCCATTATTATTTTGTTAGTAAAATAAGAGTGGCTATTAAGGAGAAAAAAAGCATTATATATGCATTGAGAGATAACTGGTAGCCTGGGTGATCACCAGCATGGGATTGTACAGAACAGATCACACCAGACATTCAGTTGCATCCCTTTGCTCAAATTACAAAGTGGATGAGGGGAATTCAATAGATGTAATGTATCTAGACTTTACTAAATCATTTACTTTATGCCTATGAAAGCTTACTTAATATTCTAATTAAAAATAGCTGAACTATTTACAGACACATAGCATGAAGTAAAAAATTAAATAAAAAGGGAGATGAGATTGAGCAGTGATACTTTGAGCTGAGAAAAGGAGGATGGAGTGCTCCCAATGGGCACTGATGAAACAGTTGAGTCATCTAAAGGTAATGAGGGCTGTTAAAAGAGTAGATAGGGGAGGTATTAATGGGTAGTTGTTACAGAGCAGATGGACTTCTCAAATATTACAACAGAGTATTAATTTCGAGAGACCTGGAGAATATGGATATTTTTGCAGTGTGAAAAAATGATACAAGTATTGTCTGTATCACATATGTAAATGTGCTAGCGAAAGGGTATTTGATCTACCAGGGCCTGATAGTTTTGCTCTTTTTTTTTTTTTTTTTTTTTTTTTTTTGCTATAGGGCGCGTGCGCTCGCCAGACAGACAGAAAGACAGAAAGCGAGAAATCACCCCCCAGGGAAGATGGCCACACCACAATCCCTTCTCCTCCATTCTCCTCTTGGGATCTTGGGCACGCACGCACACGCGCCCGGCATGAGTTTTAAGCCACCGGATCCGGGACGCAAACCGCGGTCAACTACATGGGAGTCCAGCGACATAGCCATTACGCTAACTGCTGGTCCCTAGTTTTGCTCTTATAAAACCTTGAGCTATCAAAAATCATGTTATAGAAACTGTTGTGTCCATTTCTCACATGTTGGGATATTCACTTTGCAAGCTAAATATCATTTGGTTGAATGTATAAAAGAAATGGAAATAAAAAAATTAAAGAAAAAAAAACTATATATAAAACAAGCAAAGAGGGAACCAGCAGTTAGCGTAATGGCTATGTCGCTGGACTCCCATGTAGTTGACCGCGGTTCGCGTCCCGGACCCGGTGGCTTAAAACTCATGCCGGGTGCGTGTGCGTGCGTGCCCAAGATCCCAAGAGGAGAATGGAGGAGAAGGGATTGCAGCGTGACGATCCCCCCGGGGGGTGATTTCTCGCTTTCTGTCTCTATGTCTCTCTGTCTGGCTAGCGCATGTGCCCTATAGCGAAAAACCTCTCAACAAACAAACAAACAAACAAAAAACAAAAAAAACCAAGCAAACTGTTGTGTCTGTGAGAAAAAAAAATAGAGGACCTAGATCCTATAGAGTTTTAAAAAAATGGTAAAAGTTAAATGAACTTCCTGAGCAAATTTTTAAAATTAATTTTATCTATTTATTTATTTACATTTTTTTATACATTCAATCGCATTATTTAGCTTACAAAGCGAACATTTCAATATGCAAACATTTCTCCCCGATCTGGTTGACCCTGAGGAAATTTTAATAAATAATTCTTTTTTTAAAATTTAGAAATTTATTCTATTTAGTCCACACACTTTATGTAGCTTTAGTTTAAAAACAAACACAAAAACATAAAACAGTGGAGTCAAGACACTATATTTCAAAGTCTGGGCATTTTAATGAATATTTCTTCAGGTGCCTCCTAGACTTTGGTAATTAATAATGGTCTTTGTTATCCTATCATCATTAACCATACCATTAGCACAGTGCTTTCATACATTCTTATCATCCTTATTACCTCTATCATGATAAACAAAGCAGCTGTTGTAACAGTTGCTTCAATTTTATTTCTTACATGAATGCGTTGGCAACCAGACCTGATTCTGATATAGCCAATAATCTGTGTTTTGCGAAACATGTTTTCCGATTTATCAATCACGTAATACCCGATTCAGAATATGGACATTCACACTGTCACACAAAGGCTGTATATAGAATTAAATCGTTTAGCCACACACTCAAAATATATCTCATTCATGGTAACTGCTATAATTTGCAGTAGCTGCTACTAGATGGTGAAGTCCTGTAATGCTTTAGAATACCAATATCTTTTTAAAATAAGAATTTCTTATATAACTTTATTTATCATTATTATTTTTAAATTTGCTACAGGGTATGTGTGCTTACCAGAGAGAGAGAGTGAAAAAGCAAACTGCCAGTCAGTCATGTGGGGGTACAGCACTTTAACCACCACACCACCTGCTCATCCCAGTATACCAGTATCTTAACAAATTTTCTAGAGTAGCTGATTGCAAAAGTTCTGAAGGAACCACAGCAGATAGACCGCTGACTTTGTCTGGGCAGGGAGATACATTCTACTCTCTTTTTAGAAAAGGTACCCTCCCTCCCACCCCAGATAATGCTTATCACAGTGGGGTGTACCTTGTGAACTGCTAAAGTTTATAAATATGGTAATGTTAAATAGATACATAGTCTTTTCCCTCCAAGAGCATGAAACTCTTTTAAGGCAAGCATACTATTACTATGAATCGTGATTCTTTTTTTCACTCTGTAGAAATATAATTGAAAAATAACACACTGAAATTATTTTCAGACCAATAATTAACATAAACTGTGAAAAGGAAATGGGTAACAGAAATGATATTGTCAATGTTGGAATTTAGACACTTATCAACACTTGCAAATCATAACCATGTCATTCCTGTAGAATTAATTCACATACTAGGCAGAAATTTAGCTGATTAAGAGTTTTGTCTTCCAAGGGAAAAGAAATAAAAATATATAAAAATATGTGTCTAGTTGATAACCAAAGACAAGCATGAAAATTAAAAAGAAAAGCTCCAATGCACAAAAAAGAACAAAACGTTTTATATTTCTTTAGTCATTCGAACAGCTGTATTTGGTATCAGATTAGTTTGATCGCTTTTGTTTTTTGCTATAGGGAATAAGCACTTGCTAGAGAGACAGAGAGAGGGAAAGGGAGAAATCATCCCCAGGAGGGATGGCCATGAGACAGTCCCTTCTCCTCCATTCTCCTCTTGGGATTTTGGGCACGCAGGCACAAGCACCTGACGTGATTTTCAAGCTACTAGGTCTGTATCTTGAACCTCACTTGACCATATGTGAGTTTACCACCTTAACCTCCATACCACCTGCTGGTCCCAAGATCAGGTTTTTATGGATTCTAATACTTATTTACCTCTTTCTTCCCATTCAATCTCAACTATCATGATCTAATATGACTAGTTAATCTCCAGACTGTAAAGTATGTTATGCAGTATTTATAAAATCTATTTGCCCAAGGAAGGACCCCCCCCCTCAATTTCAGCCCCTTTGGGAGGACCATCAAAAATGTTATTCTATTTATTTATTTTGGAGAGTGTTTTTTTTTTTTTTTTTTTTTTTGCTATAGGGCACGTGTGCTCACCAGAAAAAAAGAGAGAGACAGAGATAGAAAGCGAGAAATCACCCCCCAGGGGGCATGGCCACGCCGCAATCCCTTCTCCTCCATTCTCCTCTCAGGATCTTGGGCACGCACGCACATGTGCCCAGTGTGAGTTTAAGCCACCGGGTCCGGGGCTTGAACTGCTGTTGGTTACATGGGAGTTCAGTGACAGCCATTACCCTAATTGCTGGTTCCAATAATTTCTTATCTACATATAATTGTTGTACATCTTTGTAGGATACAATATGATTTCTCATAGCATGCAGGCAGTGTTCGATAATCAAATCAAGGATATTACTCCATTCATCATCTTTGACAAAGAACAATACATTATGTTATGTACCTTTCAGATTTTCTAGTTTCTTTAGAGATATGTTATATGTACATATATGTAGATATGTATATTCACATGTATGTATGTATACACATATACATGTACATAGTATATGTTTGATAACACTAAGTTTGATGAGAGTTCTAGCAGTCAACAGTTCAGAAAACCCAACCAGTTCACTTCCCAACCAGAGTTGAAGGAGTTCCATGAAGCCATTCCTGCCTTAGTTGTTTTTGTCTTCTCAAACAAGACTGGTAGTTTTCCTCAAGTCCAGACCCCACAAAATAGAATCACTGAGAAAACCAAGTTCTTATGGCCTGTAGGTGGTCACCTCTGAAAAACCTGCATATTTTCTTGGGCTCCTAGACCTTCTGGACAGGATATATTAAGGACTTAGTTACTTAGAAATCATACTGCCTATGGTTACAGTGGCAGATCCTACCTGACGTAGGAGGCACTACTTCTATTAAAGAGTTAAATGGTTTGGATAACTAGAATAAAATCTGGAGTGATACCAAGTGGTTACAGTTATATAATCAGAAGTGGAGTAGAGGTTTTGTGCCATAAGGAAAACTATTCTTTTGTGTTAGATGTTAAGTAATGTGCTTTTTACTTACATCATGGTAGCTCCTATGACCTAGTTTGAACAGGGACCATTACTAGAAAGGAAACTGTCCCCATTTTTCTACTAAGGAATGAAAAGAATTTGTGAGTTGTCTACTGGCTGCTAGGTAGAGACTTGTCTAAAATTGTACTGGAAAACTGGCAGATGGCATAATAGTTCTGTCACTGGACTCCCATGTAGTGGACTGAGGTTTGAGTCCCAGACCCGGCGACTTAAAACTCATGCCGGGTGCCTGTGCGTGTGTGCCCAAATTGCAAAGATAGCATGTTACTATCTAGAATAGAGGAGATGGGATTGAGGCATGACCATACCCCCTGGGGGATGATTTGTTGCGTTCTGTCTCTGTCTCTCTCTCTCTGTGTGTCTCTCTGGTGAGTGCACATGCCCTATAGCAAACATCTCAATACAAAACAAAAACAAAAAGAAAAAAACCCAAACTGTGGGACCAGCAGTTGGTGTAATGGCTATACTGATGGACTCCCGTGTATTCGACCATGGTTTGAGTCTCAGACCCAGTGGCTTAAATTCACGCCAGACGCATGTGCGTGCATGCCCAAGATCCCAAGAGGAGAATGGAGGAGAAGGGATTGTGGCATGGCCATCCCCCCTGGGGGGTGATTTCCCGCTTTCTGCCTCTCTCCGTTTTTTTTTTTTTTTTTTTTTTTTTTTTTTTTTCTGGTGAGCACATGCACCCTATAGCAAAAACCTCTCTAAAAAACAAAAGCAAAAACAAAAACCCCAAACTGTACTAGGCATGCTGTGTGTGTGCATACCCAAAATTCTGAGAGGAGAATGGAGGAGAGGGGATTGTGGCGTGGCCATCCTCTCTGGAAAGTGATTTCTTGTTTTCTGTCTCTCTGGCAAGGGCATGTGCTTTACCCTCTAGCAAAAGTCTCTCTTTCAAAAAACAAACAAACTGTACTAGGGGTTTTGGCTTTATTTGGGATTGTGAAGACTGATCGATCATGAGATGACTGCCACTGTAAAGATAACATGTTACTCATACCTCCCTAAAGGAGGCAGACACTAGGCCATTCAGGGCCACGTGGGCAGCACCAGTGTCAGTCAGGTGACAGAAGACCAGGGGGAGGCAGAGACAAAGTCTATTATAGTTTTCTCAGGAAGGCATGGGCAAGGTAGGGTAAGCAGCTGTGTAGGCTTCTGACTGGATCGTTTGCATCATTTTAGCAGGTTCTGGGCTGTAGAGATGGTGCCTAGTTTTCTGGAATAGTTAGGGCGGAGGACCACTGCTTTCCCATGTGTGAAAGTCAGAGGGGGTGCTTTAGACTGAGGGCTCTAATCTTGTTAGTTTGCATATGAAAAGCACACTCCAAGGCAAGTAGTTTGCTATTTATTTATTTAGTTAGTTTCATTGGAGGGCGTGTGCACTCTCCAGAGAGAGAAAGAGAAAGTGAGGAGAAAGTGAGAAATCACTCTCCCTAACCCCCAGGAAGATGGCCATACTGCAGTCCTTTTTCCTCCAATTTTGTCTTGGGATTCTGTACACACACACACACACACACACACACACACACACACACACATGCACTTGGTATGATTTTCAAGTCACTGGGTCTGGGACTCAAACTACAGAGTTGACTGTGTGGGATCCAGCTGCCCTAACCACCATGCCACCTGCTGGCCCAGCAATTTGCTACTTTTAGGTTATTTGCTGATGGTAATGTGTACAGTAATATCTTTGTCTTGACTGATATGCATTGCATTTGTGCTGGGAAAGATCATGTTGTACACTGTAAAGATGTGCAGTGATTAAATGTCAATAATACACACACACACACACACACACATAAATGATTAATTATTTAAAATAAACAAAGAAAACTGGCTCGCCCTGAGAGAGGCAGTCTCTCCCTAGTCAATGGGCTGCACAATAAAAGAGCAACAAGAATACAGGAAATAGGACCCGCAAATGGTATGGAGATTAGGGCACTAGATCATACATGGCCGAGTGTGTGGTTCAATCCCAGACCCAGCAGCTAGAAAACTCATCCTGGGCGCTTGTGTATGTATGCACAAAATCCCGAGGACACTGGAGGAGGAGAGATTGCAGTGTGGCCATCCGGAGGAGGGGAGGAATTATTCTCATTTTCCATCTCTCTCTCTCTGTCTCTGTCTGGAGAGCACATGCATTCTATAGCAAAAGTCAAGGAAAAAAATATAGGAAATAAAGAAAGTATAATTAACATAGAATTCTGAAATGGGGAGAAGTGCCTAGGTAGTGAGAAACGTAAGAACTTAGTCTAAACATAACTCACACATTCCAGGGACGCTGTGACCTGAGGGCCTTTGCATATGCTATTCCCTCCACCTAAACTATCCTTTCCAAACATATCTTCATGTTTTTCCCCCTAAATAACACTTTTATAGTAACTCTTTCTCCCCACTCTCCTACCTAAAATTGCACTTCCACCAAAAGTCTCTCTGCCTACCCTGCTTAATTTTTCTTGTTAACACCACGCACTAACTGATTTTGTTTATTCTCTTTCCCATGACTAGAGGGCAAACTTTATACAAGCAGGGCGGTTATCTACTTTGTTCACTGCTGTATCTCCATGATCTTGAACAGTGCCTGTATGTGGTTAAGTATTTAATAAATATAACAAGATGAATGAGAAGTGATGTTCAACATTCAACTGAAACTGTCTTTTGTTTTCTTCAAACCTCTAAAAATGCTGTGTTGTATACAACTTCTGATCGTGGTGCTTTGGACCATGTTTGTCCAGTTTGGGATAAAATGGTACAACGATAAGGTGGTAGTTTCAGGAGGAGAAACCACATTACATAACAAGAATTAGAACTTAGGCAAGAGCAGGAATTCAGAGTAGAACTGAAGAGTAGGCAACTTGGATCCAATTTACAAAGGGGATGGGAGGGGTTTAGATTTTCTTTTCATGTTTGTTCACTTTTTGCTCTAGGGCATGTGTGCTCACTGGAGACAGGGAGAGACAGAGAGAGAGGGAAAGTAAGAAATCACACCCCTGGGGGGATGGCCCCGTGACAGTCCTTTTTTCTACATTCTCATGTTGGGATTTGGGGCACGCATACACATGCACCTGGTATGTTTTTCAAGCTTCTAGGTCCAGAACTTGAACCTCATGTGAGTCAGTCATGTGAGATGAAGCTGCCTTAACCACCATGCCACCTGCTGGCCCAGAGTTTAGATTTTCTCAAGTATGCAATATAGGGATTCAAGTTATTTTATTAAAACATTCAAGAAAAAAGCAACTCAAGATGGTTAGAAGGCTGGGGTGCATATGGGTTAATGTGACATTGCAAGATGGTCTTAGGTGAAATGCAGAAATACTAAAGAAAAACGTAATTATGAGAAGCACGTCTGACTTTCTCAGGTAAGTGCCATTCATAAAAGAAAGGAAGCACGTTGCGTTTTGTTGCAGAGTGAGGAGATGAGGCTATTACTTAGCTTTGTCCTTGGCACTTCCTTGGTGATGTTCTCAGTGCATTTTGCTGATAAATAAGAAACACAAAACCTCAGCATAAAATATCATAGTTTGTGAGTCAACAGTGCACAAACATGTACAATAATGAAGCAGCTTTTAGATAAATAAAAGCACCATGATTGTTCCTCACTGCTTGGCAAAGTTATTCTCTTACATATTTTCAAGATGCCACTTTGGAAAAAAAATGTGTTTTTTTTTTGTTTTGTTTTTTTTTTTTTTTTTTTTTTTTTTTAGTGACTGCAATCCTTGCTTTGTTCTGTCACTTAATTTTTCAATCATTTCCTTCTAGCTGATAATAAAAGAAATGAATAGTATCCCGAGCGTATGCTCAATTCTGTGTGTTTATTACCAATGATGGGAACGACTTGTACATAATCATAGGAGACCATTGCTCTAAACTGAGGATAATTTACCTTTATTTGTGATGTGACAAGTCTATCGTACACTTATGAAACAAGAAAACACTAAATTTTACCATAAAGCATGCTGATGGGATATAGGATACTTCAAACATATTTCATTAGAAGTGAATAAAGGAAATATTTTTTTCCCTAAATGATACTGAGAAAATATTTTAATGTTGAGGAAAGCCTTGTAATTTTTATGTTCACAGCTTTGTCAAAAAGATGTTATCTTCCCAGCAGCATCATGTTATCAAAGATGCAAACCTTAAATCAACAGCTGTTCCACCTCCAGCAAGTTATGCATTTTTCCTGATTTATAGCAATCATTCTCGTTATTTCTTTCCTCAGTCAAGCAGGGAAATTAAGGTTATTTTCATGTAAAAGATACACACATTGTGGCTTCGTATTTCACATAATCCTCATTCTTACCTTTTAAATTAAGTTGCTGTTGAAATAAATGTGATCTGAGGGCTTTTTTTTGATTAATAACACAAATATTGTTAGTAAATAACAGGTAGGGACAATGTTATCTGCACAAAAGTAAAAAGATAACAGACATAATCACAGGAATCATTTTTATGATTTTCATGATTTATATTATTATATATCAGAACAAAATGAAAATAAAAGCTAATGAGATTTGTACTAGAAGAGAGAAGTGCTGCAGTGATATTTTTGCTGGTTGTCAGAGCTCTTTTTAAAGAGATCTACTTGCCTTAAGTAGATCAGAGAAGGTTACCTTTGGTGAATTTAGATACGTCATACTTTGAAGTTAAATTCCACTTCTTAATAAGCTAAAAGTGACTTTATAGTTCTTAAAATTGCTTGCTCAAATTAAGGATAACTAACATTAAGCGCTTCTAATTTATTGTTTATGTTAAAGCATTGTCTATAGAGCATCTAATATCATTCTGATAACATTATGGAGCTACTTGACACAAAAATGAAAAGTTATTTGCTGACGATAATGTATAAGATAATGTCTTTGTGTTGACTAATATGCACTGTATTAGTGCTGGGGAGAAAACATGTTTTGTACACTGTAAAGATGCATAGTGATTAAATGTAGGTAATACATGGGAACAAACAAAAACTCTTCCGGTCTGATTTTACTGATGAGGACACTGGGCAGTGCTTACATGCTGAAACCAGAATTCAAATTCAGGTCATTTGACTCATCAGAAGGAAGTCTTCAACATGAAGAACTCTTACACTTCAAAACATGGACTCCTGATTACAGAGAAGATGGACTCTGGAAAGTCAAGCCCCCTCTGGCAGAAGCAACCAAGATAGAAATAGTCATGTTCTTGGGGACACAGAAATCATTTATTGCCTGTCGATGATAACATGTATAGTATCCTCAACTGGACTGGTCTGAGAAGTATTTCATGTTAAGTAAATCCTCTTTACAAGCCAAATGTTTAGTGACTGAAGGTTTTTTTTTTTAAAAAAAGAGTGAGAATAAATAATAACAATAATCTGAAACAAAACAAAAAGCTATTTGATGATGTTGATGTGGAGAGTAATGTCTTTTTCTTGACTGATATGCATGGTAATCGTGCTGGAAAAAGAAATGTTCTACACTTTCAAGATATATGTGATTCAATGGAATATAAAAAGTTTTTAAAAAAATAGTCATGTTCTTCTTGATAGAGATCTTTAGGGGACACTTGCTTATGGGTAAAGGAGGTTTATTTTATTTATCCAATGCATACAATTGTTGGAGCTACTATGTGCTAGGCACTGTTGTAAGCACTTTATAAATATGGGTTCTATGACATTGATACTACTATGATCTCATTTCATCCATAAGAAAACAGGCATGATTTAAATACCTCACACAAGGAGACACACTAATTGTAGAGATTTGATATAAAAGAGTTTAAGCCTTACAGTCTGCACTCTAAATCATGCTACACTAAGGCTTCCCATCTCTATCAGTCTGCTTGGCTTTAAAAATCACTCTCAAACTCTGTTTTACAGCAAGCATGTAATTTTGTTGCTCAGAGGTCTTCAGATTAACCATGGTTTGACAGATCTATGAAGGTCTCAGCTGGATGGTTCTGTGTCTAACTGTGGGTCAGATGGCTTTCACCTCTGGCTATAGGTTCAGTTCAGGTCAGTGATGTGTGTGTATTGGGGGTAAAAGGTGAAAGGTAGCAGGTAACCAGGGCATACTCTTCTGAGGCATATTGTTGGAGCACCACAGCCAAGGCCAAACCACACATGCATTTTTAAGGCCTCACTTTACTGCATCTGCCAGTATACTATTGGCTAAGGCAAGTGGGGCCAATGCTCAGCATTAGCAATGCAGAAATATATTCTACTCTATATTCTTCTCACAGTGGGAGGCAAAGGGTAGTGAATGTTAGCCGAACAAGAATACAAATGAGCACTTTCTGTCCCTGGTTACCACTGCTAAAATAAAATAAATAGAGACCAGGTCTGAGAATTTCCCAAGCAGACAAAACCAAATATACCACATAAACAAAACTTAACTGGTGCCAGCAGATGATGTGGAGGTTAAGGCAGCCGGATCCACATGGCCAGCCATATGGTTCAAGTCCCGCTGACTTGAAAAGCACATAGGTGCATGTGTGTGCATGCCCAAAATCCTGAGAGCAGAATGCAGGAGAAGAAATTGCATCACGGCCGTCTCCTCTGGTGAGTGTTTTCTCTTCTGATACCTCACCTCTGCCAGTGCACGTGCCCTATGGCAAAAATTAAAAAAAAAAGCAGCAAAACTTAACCTAGTTTTATATCTAAAGGTAAGAGAAACTTATTTCCTTTAAATACTTCTGATAGTCATAATGAACAAAATCAAAAGCTTCATAAAAACAAAATTTTGGTCTTTTTCCAAAAATGGTTTGATTACCAATCCCTTGCCATATAGAAATGCTCACTGTAACAATCAGTATCGTAAGGTTATATAACTTTCTCATTTTCCTTTTAGAAACCATTCTGTAACAGTGTGCCTCTGAGCTTCTTATTTTCAGTTTGAGATCTCTTAAATTGAGGTCTGTATTTTTTGCATGATAATAAAATTTTGTCCTAACATGATCTGATTTTATTTTTGACACCACTCAACCAGATTTAGGTGTAGGGGTATGTTTTAGGTGCTGCAGCTTCTGAATCAAGTAAGTCCCCAAACCTTAATTATTTAACATAATAGTTTATATCTTCTCATGCACATGATACTTTAGTTCAGACATGCTTCATGGTCTGAACTAAATCCTCATGTACCCTGTCTCTACCTTTCTCTAGGTCCTCAGAGAGCTCCCTGTTTAGCCAGCAGATGTAGAAGGTTAATGGTGGACTAGGCATGAAAGCTTCTTATGGACCAAGTCTGAAAGTGGCATTCGTTACTTCTCCATACTTCATTGGCAATCACATGGCCACTCCTAACTCTACTGAAGGTTGGGAAATTATTTAGAATTGTGAGCTCAGAAACAAGGGTACATTAATTTGATGAGATCACCTAGCCCATCTTTGTTATGTATGAAATACTTTTGAAAAAGTGAAGTCATGCATGTCGAGTGTGCAACGTATTTGAGCTTTATGCTTTGCGCTAATGCAATCTAGCCCAAACCAAGAAGGCTTTGATATTCTTAGTCTATCTTGAAAATGAAAATAAAAACTTTAAGTTATAACTTTATGATGTTTGGACTGGTAAAATGCTGGCTTTCAGGGAACTAGGTGTGAACAGGATCCTGACATGAAAGTAGGAAGCCATCTCTATTAATTCCAACATATAGCTCATCTTGTAAACATGAACTGGAAGTGCAAAAGCCCAGAGTTCGCACCACAGTGAAGCAGTCAATCTGTACAAATGGGAAGTTTTGAAGTCCCAAAGCAGAGTATGAGTCTTTTGAGAAAAATATTTTGCGACAGCATGATTTTCCCAGAGTCACTTAGACATTTCTCTTTGGTTTTATGAAGTGTATTTCCTTTCTTTGGGATTTTGAAAAGTCACATATTCCAAAATGAATGTTCAGTGTTTTCATTGACTATGATCAATTACAATTCTGCATCATTTATTGCATTCACGGTTTTTCTTCTCTCTACGTGTAGTATTATATGCCTGAGGGTGGATGCACTCAGCAGAGATGAGAGAGAGAGAGAGAGAGAGAGAGAGAGAGAGAGAGAGAGAGAGAGGGGAAGCAACCCCAAATGGGCCACAGTTATGCTGTAATCCCTTCTCTTCCATTTATCATCCCTGTTGGGATTTTGGATAAGCACTCAGACATGTATCTGATGTGCTTTTCAAACCACTGGGGTTGGGATTCAAATGGTGTATGGTTGCCCATGTAGGTTCTAGATCTCTTACCCAGACTATGGGGCAGGCCTACCTTTTTGCATATTTCAAAATATAAAATCATGAAAGACAGATGGGAGATGAAACAAATCAAACACATTCTTCTAATGATGAACCGAAACCAATTTTGGGGCAAAAATTGCAGCTATACTATAAAACAAGTGTTCAAATAAAGATATTATTTATGATAGGACTTACCAATGACTCATACTATTATTAAAGTACTTGTTGCAAGAATAATTTAATTAAATTAGAACAAAATTACTATAAAATACAAAATTGGTTTGTCTTACCCGTTCATCTGCAGGAGCTTGAAGTCACATCTAAATCCCATGTTGCAGCCGTCAGTTTTCAATCGTTATCTGTGTCAGATATATTACAAACTGAGGGGAGCCAGGTATTCCTTGCTCCATTTAAAACATTTCAAGTCGTTGCTTTTGTATCCTGCATTTTTGACAAGTACTTTTTGTGTCAAAAACACATTATGTCACAGCTTAATTCACTACTTCAGGCCATACATGCATGATTTTTTAAATGGAGATAAAATCTGTTAGGTTCCTTAAAAGTGAAAAACCAATAAAAACAAAGCAAGATGAGAAAGACAGTCTGCTATACACCATCCACAACATTTTATTCAATTCACAGCATTTGCCTTGCACAAGTTATGCTACAAATTTAATTGGGAATATGAATTAGGCATTTTGTGTCAATAACATAATAACAATGACAACTCTAATTATGAGAATTCAGGCTTTAATTGATTTTGTTATTTTCATAGGAATTTCTGTATCTTGTACTTTAACAAAAGGCATCTTGTGATGTCGAAACTTACACAGTTTGGGCGAATTGTTTTCTGTTTATTTAGTTTAGATGGCCCTGAGAAATGTTTCTTTATTCGCTCTCTCTCTCCTCTTTTAAGTAAAATTGTGATTTTATGGGAAAGAACTATTCTCTAGAGTTAAAGCAGCTGGTGTCTCAATATCCATATTTTTAAGCTGAAATAGCACAGTGAGATCATTTTGGATAGAAAAGAAGGAAATAAATCAGCTTGTGAGATATTATCATTCACTTTACATCGTGAAAAACAAATACAGCTGTCATATTCTAACACTCACCATAGATAATTGAAAATCTATATCATTATTTAACATAGTGAAAAAAAAAGTAGAGTATCTATGACTGAGGGACACACAATATTTTGATAATATGTCTTATTAAAGCAAAATAATTTGGCTACTAGGTGGTAAAACTGCAAAGAGCTTATCCAAATGCTGAATCAGAGACTTAATGTATAGAAACAAGATCATACACATTTAGGAAGGAATAACATGTTGGAGTTTATTAATGTCTAGAATCAGTTATAGCATTGTACAATATTTAAAAAATATAAAAAGGTATTGAAATGAACTTCTATATTTTGTTTTTCAGTACCTCTAGATTTTGGGGGAAGAAGGACTGGGTTTCTTTCTAGTACTCCTCTTCTCTTCTCTCCCAATCACATGAGAAGGTGGTTGCCACTTTGTGTTCACTTTGCGAATCTGCATTTCTGAGCATAATGACTGTTCTGGGGTAGGGTACAGGGAGGACTTCACCCCAAATGAGCCAATCAGCCAATCATAGTATTTAACTCTCCCTTTCCACAGTGAATGTGATTCAAGCTAGGGCCAGTAGGAGGCCATCCTTTCCCAGAATTAATTAATTAATTAATTAATTTCTTTCTTTCTTTCTTTCTTTCTTTCTTTCTTTCTTTCTTTCTTTCTTTCTTTCTTTCTTTCTTTCTTTCTTCCTTCCTTCCTTCCTTCCTTCCTTCCTTCCTTCCTTCCTTCCTTTCTTTCTTCTTCTTCTTCTTCTTCTTCTTCTTCTTCTTCTTCTTCTTCTTTTTTTTTAAATACAGACAGGAGATGGAAGGAAAAACATCCTTGTCTAGCTAGCCTGTAAGAGAAAGCAACAAGGCCAAAATATATAATGCAGTAGAGGAGACAGAAGAAAGAATCTTGTTTGTGTTTGAATTCTTATTTCTAGGTTCTAAAATCCCATAAACTGTTGTACAAAGGTTTGGTCCTTTGGTGTTTCCTTCAGTTCTGTGAAATAGCTCCACAGAATCCTTCCAAGGAACAAACAAATAGCCACCCTATCCCTACCCCAACTCCTTGTCCTATTTTTTTTTTTTCCTTCAGAAAGTTCAAGTTAAATTTCTATCCCTTTCAATAAAAAAAGGAATCATGGCCTATCTATTATGTATGTTTATGAAAATCTTGAATCAGGAAAATATTTAGCTTACAACTCCAACATCTTTTAGGACTAGGTTGATGAATTTTAATTAGATAAGACAACATTCTGGATTATATGGCTTCAAGGAGTGTTTTATAGAATACTATTTATCCTCAATGTGCCCAAAGACAAATTTTTATTTGATTTCATTTAGATATTAAGAGAGAAAAGTTTTTGAGAATTTATTTGTGTATTCATTCATAAGTAAACATTTATTGAGAGCTGCTTTATGCTAGATACTGTCTAGGAGCTGGGAATACAGTATGAAAGTAAATAAATAAGATGTCTGCCTTCATGAAGTCTACCCCACAGTGGCAGAACACAATTAAATGTAATAAATAAGAAAGTAACAGAGTATATCAGGAGGTGAAATGAGCCATGGAGTAAAAAGAACACCAAAGGAAGATAGAAACACAGGATTAGACATGTCCATGAACAGAAGAATGGGTTGAAAAAGTGTGGCGCATATACTCTATGGAATACTATTCAGCCATAAAAAATCAACAAGACCCTGGCATTTGAGAGAAGTGGTTAAATATGGAAGATTTATTGCTGAGTGAAGCAAGCTAGGCTATGAAAGAAAGATATTGTATGTGTCCTCTTAATATATACTGACTATCTGCCTCTATGGTAGAAATTGAAATATTTGGGGGGGGATAAAAGCAGTGAAAATAGTTATGGATGCTGAAGACAGTGTGGAACGGTGTTGGGGGGGAAGAGAAGAACATAGAGAAGGAAAGCAGGAGGAAAAAATAGGCATGACATTTGTGGGACACAGAAATGGCTTATTATCTGTTGATAACATGTATAGTATTCTCAACTGGACTGGTCTGAGAAGTATTTCATGTTGGGTAAATTCTCTTTAAAAGAAAAATGATGTATAGCGATAGAATACTTAAAATAATAATAAAAAAGATACAGGATCAGGCAATTACAATGTTAAATCAGGTGGTCAGAGTCCTCCATGAGTAGGTGAGATTGAGTAGCTTTGATAGAGGTGAGGCAGAGAGCCACAGGTAGGGTGGCACGTAAGCAATCACCCAAACTGAGACACTGTAAAACTTGTGCTAGCAAGTACCTATAGGGTTTTGTTTTCCAGGTAAACCAGGACATTTGGTTACCCTAACTCTGTAGGAGTTGAATGGGAGAATTCCAGGCAGAGTAAAGTGCTGGTGCAAAAGTCTTGAGAGAGAAATGTGCCTGTTTGGCACAAGGTCCAGCCACGTCACTGCAGCTAGAGTCAATGAGCAAGGGAGAGTGGGAGAGGGAGAAAAGTCTGGGCATTTCATTACAGATGCTGAAGACCATCATAAGGACTTCAGCAGTCACTCTGAATGAAACAGAGTCATCAGGGATCAGCTGATGATGTAATGATTACATCGCTGGACTCCCATGTAGTTGACCATGGTTCGTGTCTTGGACTAGGAAATTTAACAAACTCATGCCGGGTGTGTGTGTGTGCATGCCTAAAATCCCAAGAGGAGACTGGAGGAGAAGAGATTGCAGCAGGGCCATCCCTCCTGGGGAGTAATTTCTCACTTTCTCTCTCTCTCTCTGTCTCTCCAGTGAGCACACACTCCCTATAGCAAAAATCTCTCTTAAAAAAAGAAAAAGAAAGAGAGTCATCAGAGGATGGGCATGACTGAAGTTATGTTTTTGTTTATTATTGTCATAGGGTACATGTGCTGGTAGGAGAGAGACAGAGAGAGAGAGAGAGCAATACAGAGGGAAAGTGAGAAACCATTTCCTGAGGGGGATGGTCGTGCTGCAACTCCTCTTCCTCCATTCTCCTCTTGAGATTTTGGGCACTCTTGTACAGGGTGGAGTTGACCATGTAGGATCCAGTGCCATGCCACCGGCTAACCCTGGATTTGTGTGTGTATGTGTGTGTGTTTGAGATGTTTTTGTTATAGAGCGCATGTGCTCGCCAGAAAGACAGAGAGAAACAGAGAGACAGGAAGTGAGAAATTACCCCCCAGAGAGGATGGCCATGCTGCAATCCCTTCTATTCCATTCTCCTCTTGGGATCTTGGGGACGTACACACACTCACCTGGCATGAGTTTAAGCTACCAGGTCTGGGACTTAAACCATGTTTGACTATGTAGGAGTCCAGTGACATAGCCATTATGCCAACTGCTGGTCCCTGGACTTGTGTTTTAAAAGGATAACAGAGAGTGGGTGGCCTACAATAGAAGTGGGAATTTCTTTTAAAGGCCACTATAATAAGCCAGCTGAGTGGTCCTGGATGTGGATGGTAGCAGCAGAGTGGTGAGAGGTTGTCTGATCCCTGGTATATTTTAAAGGTAATAGCAACTGCATTTGCTGATGGATTTTGCTGTGGGGTGTGAGAAAGAGAGATGAGTAAGAATTTCTCCAAGACGCTTGGCCTGAGCAATGGAAGGAAGCAGTTGCTATTTCCTACAGTATAAATGATACCAGATCAATTGGGCTTTAGAGGGAAAGATGAGTTAACTGTTGGATGTATTAAGACACGTTTATAGACCTTAGAAGTTTATAAAATAGCCAAAATAATTCCACAGATAATATTGTCATTATCAGAAAGAAAAAAATAAGTGTTAAATAGGTCAAGTCTTAGAATGTAGGAACCATTATTTGCACTAATTGTCAAGAAAAAGGACTTGAGGTTTGTCTGTCATGACCTAGTTTTAGTGAGCCTAAGCTGGGATCCTAATGTTACCTTTTTTCTTAGTTCTCCAAATACGTTCGTTCCATAATTATATGTAGAATTTTGCTATAGTTTTCAGAATCTGACTTCGTTTCTGGGAACTGGAATTATTTTAGCATATCTTCTGTTCTCCAAAAGTTCTTGCAGTTCTCTAGCATGTAATTCATTGTACTCTTATAAGTTTGTGTGTTCTTTTAAAATAATTTCATTTAGAATTTGTTTTCTTAAAGTTTCTTTCACGTTTTTTATTTTAAAAATTGTGTATTTGTTTTGTTTTACTTTAAAAATAATATGTGTGGAGACCAGCAGTTAGCATAATGGCTATGTCATTGGACTCCCATGTAGTCGACTGCAGTTCAAGTCCTGGACCCGGTGGCTTAAATTCATACTAGGTGCATGTGCGTGTGTGCCCAAGATCCCGAGAGGAGAATGGAGGAGAAGGGATTGCGGCATGGCCATGCCCCCTGGGGGGTGATTTCTTGCTTTCTGTCTCTCTGTCTCTCTCAGTCTTTCTGGCAAGTGCACACACCCTATAGCAAAAACCACTCCAAAAAAAAAATTTTAATATGTGTGAATTGTAGAATATTTAGAAAATACATATGTACAGTAAAATTAAAATACTTCCCTTCAAATAAAAACTACTAACATCTTGGGGTATGTCCGTCCTTTTCTTTCTTTCTTTCTTCTTTCTATCTATCTAGCCATCCATCTCTCATCTATCATCTATCAAATGGAATTATGTTGTACATTCTGTTCTTGTAATTCATCATTTTCACTTATATAAGGTCATCTTGACAGATAAATGGGAGCATAACAATTAAATAGTTCCATGTTCTTTCTGTCATCTGTTAACCTTACACCATCTGCCCTTAGCAGAGGGCTTATTGCTTCGTTGTTTTTGCTCCAAATAACTACACACACACAAAATCAAATTTATTTGGACATTATTTTTCATACATCTCCTTTCAATCTAGAAATTTAGCCACTGCCACAATTTCTGATAGATTTAAGCCACTCTCTAACTTTCATTTGTTCTTTATTGAATTGCTTAATGTGATTATGGTTGGTTGTATACTGAACACTCATCCCCCTTTTTTCTGCTTAAAAGGTCTCCTATTTGGTTCAATGATCCTCATCCTTGCTCTACAACCCACTCCCAATAAGCAGCCAATGCCTAATCAATTCCACTTTAAACAAAACATACAGTTGACTTTGTTTTTGGAGTGTAGTACCACAGATTTTAACACACGTGTAGATTCATGTTACCATCACTACAGGGTGGATGCAGAACAGTTCCCTCACCCCAAAACACTTCATTGCGCTTTCTGTAGCCAGGTGAGCCTCTTACATCTATCTAACCTCTAGCAACCACTGGCTTAGTCGCTATCATTTTAGCTTTTTAAGTGTGTCATGAATGGAATCATACAGTGTGTAACCTTTTGAGACTGGCTTCTCTGACCAAGCATAATGTCTTTGAAATTTATCCAACTTATTGTATTAATGCCTTATGATTACTGAAATGTATTTCATTATGAGCATGTACCATCCCTTGTTTACTCATTTCTTATTTAGTCATTCACCTTTTATAGGACATCTAGGTTATTTATTTTATTTCAATTTTTATATTTTGTATTTTAATAATTTTTTTGAGAGAGATATTTTTGCTACAGGCCACATGCTGTCACCAGAGATACAGAGAGAGAAATAGAGAGTCAGAAATTGAGAATCCCTCCCTCCCTGGGGAGATGGCCATGCCACAATCCTTTCTCCTCCAGTCTCTTCTTGGGATTTTGGGCACGTGTGCATACATGCCCAGCATGAGTTTAAGCCACTGAGTCTGGGACTCAAAACACAGTCGACCACATGAGAGTCCAATAATGTAACCATTATGACATCCTCTGGCCATTAATAAAGTCATTTTTTAAAATTTTATTTTCTTTTATACATTCAATCACATTATTTAGCTTACGAAGTGAATATTCAAACTTGTGAACATTTTCCCCTTGTCTAGTAGGTATAACTATAAAATTATCTTCAACAGATAATATGACATTTCTTTGTCCCATTAATGCTTTCCTTCTCTATTTTCCTTTTAAATGTCCTTCCTCAGACTCTACTCTTTCACGTACACTATATCTGGTATTCACATCCATTTACTGTGTTTCTATATCCTTTAGTAAATCATTTTCTGTTATAGAGTGCGGACACTCAGTATCTGGGTTATTGCTAATTTATGGGATCATGAATAGAGCTGCAACAAATGTGTGTGTAAGTTTTTGTGTGAACATTTTCCTAAGGTAAGTACTCAGACTGATGGTCATATAGTTAGTGAATAGTTAACGTTATAAGAAACACATAGTTTCCCTAATAGGCTGAATCATTGCTTCACCATCCTTAGTAATTTATGAGCGTATCTGTTGCTCTGCATCTTTATCTGCTCACAATATTGTCAGTTTTTCTGTCAATCTTATAGGTGTGTGCTAGTATCTTGGTTTTAATGTGCATTTCCTCAGAGGCTGATGATGCTAAACATATTTCATGTACTTCTTTGCTAGATATGCATATCCTCTTTGCTGAAGGGTCTGTTCTAGTCTCTTGCCCATTTTTAAATTGAGTGGTTTTTACTGTTGAGTTATGACAGTTACATATTCTGGATATAAGTTGTTTGTCAGATACATGATTTAAAAATACTCTTGCTTGATGTGCAGGTTTTTTTTTTTTTGTTACTAACAGTGTCTTTCTTAGAGCTAATTCAAAATTTTGATAAAGTTAATTTATCAATTGGGGGACCAGCAGATGGCCTTAGTGATTATATTATTGGATTCCCACGTAGTCGACCAAACCTCAAGTCCTGGACCCAGTGGCTTAAATTCATGCCGAGCGCATGTGCATGCATGCCCAAGATCCCAAGAAGAGAATGGAGAAGGGATTGTGGCATGGCCACCCATCTGGGGAGTCATTTCTTGCTCTGTTTCTCTCTGGCAAGCACATAAGCACATGTACCTTATAGCAAAATTCTTTCTAGAATATATATATATATATATATATATATATATATATAAAATTCAAGATATATATGTATGTGTGTGTGTGTGTGTGTGTGTATGTGTATATATATATATATATATATATATATATATATATTCATATATATCTTGAATTATACCTATGGTGCCAAACCTAAGACTTTTCTATGTAATTTTGGGACATGAAGAATTTTTTTCAATTCAGCTATCAAATGTGCTTTCTTAAGGGAGTTAGTTTTTCCCTCTCCACTATCTCCTTAGGACTTTATGGTTCCTTGTGGTCCCCTTCATGTCCTTTGACTGGAAAGCTGGGCCTAATTTACCTGCTTGGCCCTGTGTTTCCAATTCCTGGAGCCAAACATCAGGAGGACAGAGAGAAAGGAATCAGTGGGGGTTCCTGCCACCCTCTTGGGACCATGGCTCCTTTGATCAGAGAGGGACGTTCCTCTTTTTCAGAGTTTTAAGTTCCTAAGGGCTCCTGGTGCCATGGCTGTTGCTGCCTGAACACTTTTCTGTTCTTTGAGCTCCAATTTGAGGCTTCTTTTGTGATTATTATTATTATTTTAAAATTTATTAACATATAATCACTATACATCTTTAGTGTACAATGTTGCTTTTCCCAGCAGAATACGGTGCCTATCAGTCAAGACAAGGACATTACCATATACATTACCATCCACAAATAACTTTTCATTTTTGTGTCAATTTTGAGATCTCTCTATCCATACCAAAGTCTCTATCTGATTTTTGTGTTGTCTTGAGACCACGCTGTGGGATGCTGGAGGGAATAAAAATGGTACACTCACTGCTGGTTCGAAGGTGATTTGAATCTCAATTTCTTTCCCAAATTTGACTTCTCTATCAATAGTGCTCAGCTAGGTATTTGTGTTACATTCCATGTGTTTTGTCCTGGTTTTATTACTGTGTTCAGATTAGAGAGTCCCTACTTCATTTAACCAAAGATTGGAATTCCTCACAGCTTCTTATAAGTGACCAGCTAAGGAATGGCATTCAACTCAACTCCAGACAGTGAGGCATGAAGGAAATCCTACTGGGTTGAGATCAGCAAGTTTTCTCACAAGTAAGAGAGACATAGAGTACACAGAGAACCTCATACTGAATACTGTGGCTTAATATTGTAGTGAGATGACAGTAAACAATAATGTATCCCAAATGAACAGAGGCTTTACAGGAAGGTCAGGTAGGACAGTGTCATCAGGCATATCTTAAATATGCACCCAGTCAGTACGTGTGTGTGTTACCAGAGAAACCCTGGGCTCCACTTGAGACCACTTTACTCAGGTCTCTAAGGACTGGAATTTTTCCAGGTTTCCAGCTCATCATGTTTGAGAAGCAGATGGCGTAATGGCTATGTCGTTGGACTCCCATGTAGTTGACCATGGTTTGAGTCCTGGACTCGGTGGCTTAAACTCACACAGGGTGTGTGCGCATGTGTGCCCAAGATCCCAAGAGGAGAATGGAGGAGAAGGGATTGCCATGTGGTCATCCCTCCTGGTGGTGTGATTTCTCGCTTTCTGTCTCTGTCTTTCTGGCAAGCAGACACGCCCTATAACAAAAATCTCTCCAAAAAAAAAAAAAAAAAATAGACATACAAGAAGAGATGCTTCCTTTCTCCCACTTCTGAATGCTGTTGTATCCAAACGTGTCATCTGGAGCTCCTGCTGCCATCTTGCCCCCATTCTTGGGAAAAGACCACACACAGATGGCAGAATAAAAGCATGAAGAGAACTTGGTCTTTGGTACATGGTTGAGTGTGCCCTATTTCAGGACTTCCTATGATGGGTGATACTTGCTTTTTCTCTTTAAGCTTGTTCATGTTTGGAGTTTGAGGCCAGAAGTGTTTTAAAATGCAGTATCTTTCTATGTTTCATAGATGCTGATTTATTTATTTATTTTTAATCTTAACTTTAGAGAGCTCTCTCTATTGTCATCTATTTTCTTTTAAATCTGTGCAGTCCAATAAGATAGCCACTGGCTGTGTATAGCTATTGAACACTTAAAATGTGGCTATTAATATGCTACAAAGTGCAAAATATGTATCATATTTTGAAGACTTACTTTAAAAAAGAAGGCAAAATATTTTGTTTAATTCTATATTTATTATGTGTTAAAATGATATTTTAGAAATATTTAATAAGTATGAGATGAAAATAAATTTAATTTGTTTAATTTTAAAAATGTGACTACAGGGCCAGCTGGTGGCATGGAAGGTACTAGATTCCTACACAGTCAATTTTGGTTTGAGTCCCAAACCTGGTCTCTTGAAAATCATGAGTGCCTGTGTGTGCATGCCCAGGATCACAAGAGGAGAATGGAGGAGGAGGGATTGCGGCATAGCCATCCCCTCTGGGGGGTGATTTCTCATTTTCCCCTCTCTCCGGCACAAATCTAAAAAAAGAAAAGGTGGCTACAGGAAAAATCTGAAATCGTAGATGTGACTCACAGTTCCATTGAAGAGCACCACTTTATTTTTTTTTTTATTTTTTTATTTTTTGGAGAGGTTTTTTGCTATAGGGCGCGTGCGATCGCCAGACAGACAGAGAGAGACAGAGAGACAGAAAGCAGGAAATCACCCCCCAGGGGGGATGGCCACGCCGCAATCCCTTCTCCTCCATTCTCCTCTCGGGATCTTGGGCACGCACGCACACGCGCCCGGCGTGAGTTCAAGCCGCCGGGTCCGGGACTCGAACCGCGGTCGACTACGTGGGAGTCCAGCGACATAGCCATTACGCTAACTGCTGGTCCCGAAGAGCACCACTTTAGATAGTTCCTCCTTTTCCTCTTCTTTGGAATACTTACATTGACATCATCAGATATGAGAAAATCTCTACCCTCTTGACCCATCTTCAGTTTTAAAGGCTTTATGACTTTTTTTTTCTTTGTATTGTTATCTTTCTAAAAATATATTGTTTAGCACTAAGTTGTTCTCAAACATGATGAGCTGTAAACCTGGAAAAATTCCAGTCCTTAGAGAACCTGAGTAAAGTGGTCTCAAGTGGAGCCCAGGGTTTCTCTGGTAAAACACACACGTACTGACTGGGTGCATATTTAAGATATGCCTGATGACACTGTCCTACCTGACCTTCCTGTAAAGCCTCTGTTCATTTGGGATACATTATTGTTTACTGTCATCTCACTACATTGATTAAGCCACAGTATTCAGTATGAGGTTCTCTGTGTACTCTATGGTATTATTTATGTGGTTGGCCATTGTTTGCACATTGATATAGTGATATTGCAGACTATGACATATTTGCTCTGATAGAAATACACCATGGATTCTTTTGTATAAACGGGCTTCAAAAGTTTCTGGAAAATAAAAGTTATGAGTTTATTTTGGTGCAAAAAGTTTGAAAATCTCCAGTTTTTTCATAATATACATTTTCCACAAACTTTTCAAAGACCCTTGTGAATGGTGCATTAAATATTGCTTGTAAGACCAGCCCCTGAGGTAATCTAATATTTCTCTATATTTTGCTATTAATTTTCTTTCTTTTTCTTTTTATTTCTTTAATTAGCTGGGGCATATGTACTCACTGGAGGCAGAGAGAGACAGAGGGACAGAAAGCAAGAAATCACCCCCCAATGGGGGATTGTCACGCCCAAATCCCTTCTCTTCCATTCTCCTCTCGGAATCTTGAGCACGCACCCACATGCGCCCAGCATGAGTTTAACCTACCGGGTCCAAGACTCGAACCACAGTCGACTACATGGGAGTGCAGCAACATAGCCATTACATCACCTACTGGTCCCGACATTTATGTTTTGATAATTTAATAAGTTTGATAATTCAGTCCAGAAGAAGTATTGTCATAAGTAATGGTCCCATAAAAGTTTTAGAAGTTAAGTTAAATAACATGTTGAAGACCATGTTTATGCTGATTAATAGAAGAATTAAGCATAATAATACTTCACATAAACATAAAATTTTGAAGGGACTGGGGATGAAAATGTAAGTTCAGAGAGAAAAAGGAAGGATTCTGACTGCCAAAGAAGACATTGTGTATTCTTCCAATCACTGTGGTTTTTAGATTCATATGACTCACATTAAACATATTAGAACACTTTTATTTTAAAATGTCATTATTAAAAGTACATAAGAAATGATAAGCTTTGCAGCCATTTATACTTATGTTTTAAATTTTTAGATGCTAACTCAAGAATGTGAAAGGAATATCGATAATACAAAAAATATTTTTATAGGATGCAGGAAAAACTCCTGCTCTAGAGTGAAGACCTTATCAGGACATTTTCCCCTCCAGCTCATCTATTCAACATGAATTTTTTTTGAAGAAGTCAGAAAATGTGTGAGTCAATATTCCCCCAAATCCTAATCTTCAGAGGGAAAAAAAAGTAAAAACACTTCACCATCCCATAGTCTTACAAAGCTACAAATCTTTCATTTATCCCCCAAGGTTTCTTAGTCCCTCTAGAACTTTCCCAAGCCTCATCTATGTGAATCTCCATTCCCTGACTCCTACCAGATGCAGCAGAATATTGCTTTTTCTTTTCAATAGGTTCACCTTTATGCATGTGGATGTGTTCATACGTCTATCAGATAGAAATACATAAATTAATTTTCAAATTTATAAAATTTCAAAATATAGAACACAAAGTTAAAGAGAATTAAAGAGTATATGTGTACCAATATGTGTGTGTGTGTGTATACACACACACACATTTATATATATATATATATGTATATACATATATATATATATATATATATATATATATATCACAATATCTTTTCTATTACCTTGGTGATTATTACACATTTTTCTATATATTTAAATTAATACACACACACACACACATATATTTAGTTGAGGTATTTTTATACAAATGGGAGCATAACACATGTTCTAGTGACCTATCTCATTATTTTTTACTACAGCAAAGTACAAAGTACCATACTATATTTAACTGTGCTCACACTGATGACCATGTTGGAGGTTTTCAGAGCTTAGTATCTTAGTTATCCCTGAAGAACATTCTTCTGAATATATCGTTATGCTTTGATTATTTCTCAAGTACAGCTTTGAATAGTGGAATTACTTGGGCAATTATTATACATTTTCACCTTTAATTAATATTGTCCTCAAACAAACAAACAAAAAGCACCATTTTACATCAGAGAACAATGGAAGAAAACATTTTCCTTACACTTTCATCAAAAATGTATATAATAAAATGTTAATATGTTAATCACACAGGCAAAAAATGACTTTTTTGTGGAGATCTTAATTTGCTGTCTCCAACTTCTGGTGCACTGGCCTGGAAGAAGTGGCAGGTGCTTAATTTGGATTTCAGTAATGCTGAGTTACTTCTCTTTTTCCTCTAAGCCATATTTATCTGCTATTACTTGGATACGGCTTTTGATTCTCCTCTGACTCCTAAAATACATATATTCTACTTTTCTTTTTGGATCATTTCCTCTTTTCTATTTTTGTCTTTATCTTTCTTGACAAACCGTATAGAGAGACCTTCTAAGGCCTGCGTGCCTTCACCTCAGGCAGAAGACTCGCTTTACAGAGTAGCTGGATGTCGCTTCTAGCAAGAACACAAACTGAGGACACTCCCTGATGGGTCAAAGGAATAATCACCTCACCTTCCATTCTTCTTGCTTTTGGATGGTTTCTCACAGTTTGTTAAGTGTTGGAAAAGTTAGTTTCTTCTTTATACTATGGTGGTGCTTTTGAAATTTTCCACCAAATTGCTCCTACAAGCAGAGAAGAAGAAACTTGCAAGTAATGATCTGTTCTTATTCTAAACCTCTGAGTAACATGAAAGGTACAGGAACTCTGATCATTTTCTTCTGGCAGTGCTTTTACTCACTTGACACAAAATATACTGATTATGAAGTACCATGAAGTTGGATGAAGATCAAAGTCATGAGTAATTCAACTCAATTCAATTTTGCAAAAACGTTATATTGTATGCTAAAATTCTATTTATCAATTGTCTGAGACTTTGGGGGAAAATTCTGACTTTTTACATTGTAGACCCCCTGGAAGGATTTTAGGGACCTCCAGTAGACCACTCTTTGAGCTGCTTATCTAGAACAATGGCTCTCTATCCATCCAAACAAGAGAATCATATGGGTACATTGAGTCTCAGCTCCAGAGATTTTTGACACAATAGTTCGAAATAGGCCTGGCCATTGATATTTTGTAAAAATCCCAGACCCGGTGGCTTAAACTCACGCCGGGCGCGTGTGCATGCGTGCCCAAGATCCCGACAGGAGAATGGAGGAGAAGGGATTGAGGCGTGGCCATCCCACCTGGGGGGTGATTTCTCACTTTTTGTCTCTCTGTCTCTGTCTGTCTGGCGAGCACACGCGCCCTATAGCAAAAACCTCTTCAAAAAAAAAAAAAATTCTCTAGGTTATTTTGACATGAAGCCAGAGTTCAAAATAACTACCATAGAACACAGTGCAGGATTTTTCACTGGAGACACTCAGAATCTCTTTTGAACTGTATCAAAATATCTGTATGCACAAAAATATTAAAAATATAATAAAATTAGATAAAATGATAGCCGGGCCATATTTTGGTGAAGACTAAGCCAGAACAATTAAAAAAATCTTTCTCAGTATTATAGACACCAAAATGTTATTTTGGAGCTTCATGTTCACTGGGGATATAACATTAGTATTATTTATCTATCATCGTAATTCATCAATGATATATCATTTACCTATGTTATGAATCATCTCCTCCGTATACATTATGTATGCAGGTGTGTCTGTATGTGTATGTGTTTATGTGGGTATAATGGAATCAAATATTTGAATAGTAAAAGACTTTTTCATGGGTTTTACATACATTAAAAATAAGAACTGATATTACAAGATGCTTTTCCTATGTCATAATGAAAATTTTACTTCTATACTTTCTGAGACCAGTCCATTTCAATGGAGACACATTAGAATATCAGGGCAGAGGAAGAAAAAAAAAAAGTTACAGCGTTTGCTAGTTATATAATAGTTTTCCCAACTCTTGAGTATGAGAGGGGCAGAATTATTATTGGGCTCCCCTTGGTCACTTTTCTCTTGCAAATTCTATTGAGCTTTGTGTATTTCAAAATAAAGAGAGAACCAGGGATAGGATTCTTGATAAGAGCACAATTAAGGTGCAAATTCTTATAGTTAGTGCTTTTGTCTTGGTACCTGTGAAATATAAGCATTTTGCTAAAAAAGAAAAGCTGCTTATATATTTGGACTCCTCATTGATAGATCTTAATGGCTTTATTTATTATCTTGTTTATAATCTTCAGGTTTAAAAAGAAAAAATGGAGTTTCTAATAAATTCAGTTTTTCTATATTTATTATAAATGGAGACAGAGAGAAGGAGTCAAGTTCTGGCTTTCATTATTTTTAAATAAAAAGAGAATTAGGATGCATCATAGACCTAAACGTGAAAGATGAAACTATAATACCTTTAGAGAAAACAAAGGAGAAAATCTTCATGACCTTGAGCTAGGCAAAAATTTCATAGACAAGACACAAAAAGAATTAATAAATTTTTTTTAAAATGATAAATTGGATCTTATTAAAATGAAAACTTTTGATCTTCAGAGATACTCTTAAGGAAAATGAAGTAAGCCATGGATTGGAAGGTTATAGTCACAATAGGTGTACCTGACAAAGAATATTTTCCAGAATATATAAATTCAGTAATAAGAAGAAAAACAACCCAATTAAAAAGTGAGCAAAAGATACGAGCAGATACTTCACAAAAGAAGATATATGGAGATTAATAAGCACACACAAAGATTTGCAACATTATTAGTCATCAGAGAAATGCAACTAAGAACCTCGTGATATTCCACTACACACCCATGAGACTGGTTAAAATTAAAAAGAATAAGTGAGTGTTAGCAAGACTACAGCTGGTATTCTAAGCTTCTCCTAGTGGGAACATGAAATAGTCTAGCAGTTCCTAATAAAGTTAAATAAATACCTACTTACCATTAGATCAGGCCAATCTACTCCTTGATATTTACACAAGAGAAATGAAAGCATATGACCCCATATGCTTTGAATGCGCATAGTGCTTTGCTTGTAATAATTCTCAGCTACAGATGACCCAAATGTCCATGCACGGGTGCATAGAAAAGCAAAATATAATACTACTTAAACAACATATTATAGAACACCACTTAGCAACGAAAGTAAGCTATCATTAATACACACAGAAGCATAGATAAATGTCAAAACCATTGTGTTGAGTTAAAGAAGTCAGACACAAAAGAATACACATTGTGTTCTTCCATTTAAGTAAAATTCTAGGATAGGTAAAATGAATCTATAGGGATAAAAAGCAAAAACATTATGGGTGCCTGGGGCTGGGTACTGGAGAAAGAGGCCAAGAGACCTTCTTAAGTTGATGGAAATGTTTTGTAACTTGATGGTCACACAGTGATGGATTTGCCATCAAGCATTAAACCTCTATTTAAAATTAGTGTTTTTATTGCATTTAGATTTGCTTCAATTTATAATAAACTCATTAGTATAGGTATTAGTTGTTATATAAGTTTAGAGATGAGAGAGATCATTAAGGGCTGGCAGTTGAGAATGTAGGCTCTGGCTAAGTGTTATGAAAAGCAACTGAAGCATAGGAAGATCAACTGGTCTGGGAGTCAGATGATGTTTTAAGCATGCTTTCCTCTCACCTAAATTTTGTTGCAGATTTCAAGGGGCTGAAAGATCCTTTGTTATGTAAAAGATCAGAGTAGTCTGGAACCAGATAAAATGAGAACTCATTGTGTATGTTCAGGAAACCACTTAGGAAAAAAATCTTTTTATTAAGTTGCAAACAGACTTTTTGTGGGTGCTCAGAGAATGTTTGACACTAAGATGCTTTGAAAAGCTATCAGAGGCTTCTCAGTCTAAAAAGGCTTCAGAGTGGATCCGAAGATTCTTTTTGGCCAGAGAAAAGGCCAGAGATAGTCTAAAAGACTAATGTTAAAACTGAAAGGGTGAGAGAGAAGGAATCAAGGGGGAATAGAAGCAAAACATTTAAGGGACACAAAAATGGAAAATTATCTATTGATAATATGTATGGTAATATATAGTGTATTCATGATGGGGAAATTCATTTGGTATGCTGTAATGATTCACAGTAATTGAATGTAAAAAAAAAACTGGAAAAAAAACACACAAAAAACAAAGTATATGCTGTTGTTTCCATTTCTTTGACTTTTACCCATAATTGTGTGTCACTTTTATATAATTTACAGATGCATAATTGTTTAGTTTTTATTGCATTCTTTCCTTATGTAAAGCCTTAAGATTGCTCATATTATCCTAGTTCTCCATAGGAAAGCCCTCACTTCTTTCTTTCACTTTTTATTTTGAGATCATTGAGATTTGCATGAAATTGTGACTCTAAAAACTTCAAATTTGTAAACACTAACATTATATGGGTACTTAGACCCAGTAATCCTAAACCCAGTATTTCTATTTTCTATTTCCTTTCTACTTAGATGACTATATCATATCCTTTCCCTCAGAATCCTTATCATCTTCTTCCCCATCTTCACTCGATGATTATCTTGCTTTTTATTTAGTTGAAAAATTAGAAACGGGGGAGAGAATGTTCACAAACATCCAATATTTAACCATGATTATGCTCAAGCCAAGATCCTTCCTTTACTTGTAGAATCCATTCCCTGAAACCATGCTAGGACATAATTCTAGTACATTTTCCTTTTCTTTTCAACATCATCAATGTTTTCTCCTCAACTGGATCATTCCCATTAGCATATAAACATGCTATTATTAACTCTTTTCTCTCCTCAAAACTCTCTCATAATGCTATGTCCTCTCTTAGATAATGCTCCATTTCTCTACTCATCACAGAAAAACCACTGGAAGATTTGTTTGTACTCTCCATCTACTAACTGTTCTTCACTCATTCACTCTTGCATCCTCTCCACTTAGGTTATTCCTCAAAAACTCCAAAGAGCCTGTTCACGTGAAGATCACTAATGGCTTCCACGATGTCAAATATAACGATCAATTCTTGGACCACACATTCTTGACCATCAATGATACTGACACAAGAAAGGTGCTTTTCCCCTTGAGCCTGCCTCTTCCCAAGTTTTTGTCTTCTTGCTAAATTGTAAAGCAGGTTTTCTAATCCCAAAAGAGAGTTCCCACTGAGTAGAGGATGGCAAAGATCATCACTATGCCAACCACCAGGAATAGTCTGAACACTTCTGCCCACTGTCTCCCAGGCTGCCTTGTAACCAATGCCTGTGTCCGGTAAGCAAGAACACAATAACATGCGGAAGGTGATATGAGGCAGGATTGTTATTCACCTAGAGGCAGCAAGGAAAAAAGAAGCCTAGAACCCTTTCTGAGCTGGCTCCACAAGGCCCAAGAAAACTACTGGAAAGGATGGAGTGTTGGCTGCCTGTGCCCCACTTGCATCACAAGGACCCCAAAGGCATCCTCCCCTGGGTTTTAACACCTCAGGGGCCATGTGAATCACTGGGTAGAGCTTTGAAGGACATATTGGTTCCAGGGGGAGAGAAACAGCCTGTCTGGCCCAGGCAGTTCCTCCCTTATTCAAGATGTTACATTCCCTGGGAAGAACAAAAATAAAGCCTGGGCTATTTGAGGCAGGTCCTCTCTTTCTCAGGACATTGCATTCCCAGCACATTCTGTAGTTATTCTTAAGAACTAAAAGCAGGAAAGGGGGAAGAAATGTGTAGGTCTAAGGGTCACCTGGAGAACTGTCCAGCAATGAATGTCAGGTCCATATTTCTATCTGCTCAGATTAAATATCCTGGTATCAACCTTATGGTCCCTCACATATACCTCATGTACAATTTTGCAGTAACACCTATTCACATGTCAGCACCCCTTGGGCTACGACCCTACTCCAATCTTTAACCATAAAGGCCTAAAATTGCTGGAGGTCCATCTCTATTTAACTAATTTCAAGAACAGTTTTACATTTCTAGTTCAGAGAAGGAACCTTGCACAATCTGGGAACCCCATTCCTTTTCTGACTTCACCTTCTTTTCCTCCTCCCCTAATTTATTCCACTCTATTCATGCAGATCTCCTGGCTGCATCTCAGATGCCAACTGCATTCCTGCCTTTGCTACTGCAGTTTCCTCCCCCCCCCCCCCCCCCATGTCTACACACCTCATTTCCTACAGGTCTTTATTCAAGTCTGAGACCTTCCCTAGCTGTCATATTTAATACTATAAGCTCTCTTCCTGAGCCCAGCACTGTTTATCACCATTTGTCATCCCCATATATTTTATGTAATTAAAAAAAATTGTCTCCCTTATGAGAAGGCAAGCTCCACAAGATTAGAATTTTAATTCGCTTTGTCTGCTCTGCCAAAATAGTACTTTTTTATTTATTATTCCATGAGAGAGAGAGAGAGAGAGAGAGAGAGAGAGAGAGACACAGACTGACTAACTTCCAACAGGGCTTTGATGCTCCAATATCCCCAGCTACCCAGGATTATGGGCATATGTATTTGCACCTGGTGTGCTCAGGGAGAACTTGGGATGGGAACCTTACCGCATGGGTTCAGCATTGTAGAATGTCATGTTACCACCGTGGCTGCCCAAGAATAGTACTTTGCACAGTTATTGCTTAAAAACATATTTGTTGAAGGGACCAGCAGTTAGCATAATGGCTATGTCGCTGGACTCCCATGTAATCGACTGTGGTTCGCGTCCCGGACCCGGAGGCTTAAAACTCACGCCAGGCACGTGTGCATGCGTGCCCAAGATCCCGAGAGGAGAACGGAGGAGAAGAGATTGTGGCGTGGCCATCCCCCCGGGGGGTGATTTCTCGCTTTCTGTCTCTCTGTCTCTCTCTGTCTGTCTGGCGAGCGCATGCGCCCTATAGCAAAAAACAAAAACAAAAACAAACAAACAAAACCTCTCAAAAATTTTGTTGAATAGATGAACTAATGAATAAACAAACAGCAAAATGATAACCTTGGTATAAGTTTCTGAAGAGATGCTTTGTCATCTAATAATTACAGTAGTGGCCAGGCTGGAAAGAGATTGATTGAAGTTGGGGAATACAACCCAGCCCTCCTCCTTGGGGTATCCAGAATATCTAAGGCAAACTGCAGTCCTTTGAGAGGCGTGAGGGTAGATCCTAGACCAGAAGAAATGACTTGAGGTCCTCATAAACATAGAGATACATCTTGAGAGCAGCCCCACTAGATGAAATCAAACATACTAGTTATGCTTGAACTCTACAGCATGTGATGTGACCAGGAACCTGGTCACATGATTATGCAGTTCAGGTTGCAATAGTTCTTGATTCTAGGACTCACCAAGTAAATGAACATATTGGCAGTGATTTTCATGAGGCACAATAGTGCTACCGCATCGCTTTTTTTTTTTTTTTGGTTATCATCTTCATTGTTGTTACTGTCATCATCATCATCATCATCAGAGTGATTATAAAGAGAAAAGTACTATCTAAAAATATATTTCCCAAGTTTCCATGCAGCAGATTCAGGCAGGAGAACTAAAATATCTTTCCAAATATAACTTGGGGCCATTGTTTCTCAAATGCTTTGATAGATGAATGTTGTTTAAGATCGTCTTGCCTTTTCCCTTCACCTTTCATTGCTAAAGAATGGTGGCTATTTTAATTGTAGTCAGGGTAATCTGAATTTAGGTATTCTAAAGTTTCTTTTTTTTTTTTTTTCTTAAACAATTTCTCACATTTCTGACAAGTGCTGTTTAGAGTGACAAACTATTTCATAGCCCTGACTCAATGCAGAGAAAGATGACTTAGAAAATAAAAATTTAAAAGAAGAATTTTGACATCCTGATTTTTTTTTTTCTTTTCAGGTTTTATGTGAGGAGTTTGAGTACTTTAGATTATAGGGTGAGAAAAAGTGCTAGAGGTCCATTTCTATTTAATTAACTTCAATAGAGCTTTACCTCTCTGGTTCAGAGAAGAAAGGAGAATAGTGATGAAGAGGAAGGGGCAGGAGAGACTGCTGTGTGGATGAGGAGGGTGAAGAAGGTTAAGTGTGCAGTTACAATTTTCTCCTCTGTCTCATCAGATGCTACCTGAACTACCTGTCATGGGAATGAGCAGGGTCACTAAGGTATTATGTTTTCAGAATAGGTTCTTCCAGTAGGGTGGATGCTGCCTCTAAAAATAAATAAATGAGGAAAGAAAGGGAAGAAGTAAAGGAAAGAAAATAAATAAAATAAAAAGATAAAAGTAGTTGCAAGAGGTAGTCTTAAATATCTTTTCCTGTGTTTAAAATAGGTGTATAAGCCATTGAATAGGCAAAACTGATGTCTACAGGTTGGCAGTAGAGTGAATAAAACCTGAAAAGTAGGTACCAGAAAATGGTGTAATGGTTACATCACTGGACTCCCACCTAGTTGACTGTGGTTGGAGTCCCAGACCTGGCTGCTTAAAACTCATCCAGGTGTGAAGCAGGCAGGTGACATGGTGGTTAATGGCACTGGACTCCCATATGGCTGATTGTGGTTAGAGTCCCAAACCTGGCAGCTTGCTTTCTCACTCCCCCCACACCCCTTGCTCTCGCTCTGTCCTTCTCTGGTCAAATTAAAATAAAGTTTAATGAAATAAAATAATTCTTTACAAAAACGAAAAACAAAAAACAACAAAAACAACTCATCCAGGTGCCTGTGCATGTGTTCCCAAAATCCCAAGAGGAGTAGGGATTGCGGATTGGTCATTCCCCTGTGGGGTGATTTCTTGCTTTCTGTCTTTCTCTGGTAAACGCATGTGCCCTATTTCAAAACTCTTTCTTGAAAACAAACAAACAAAAAAGCAAAATGTGTTCAGAAAAAAATGGCCTGGTTGACATCATATGATTACTGTATTTCTTTTTCTGCTTTATTGCGGCTATTATTACTAGTTTTCAACTAGTTTTTACTTTCTGGCTTGTGTAACTTTAGAGCATGTTTGAGCACTTAACAAAATACGAGTGGGAATGAAATTTTATTTTTTAAATCTTTTCATTTTCAAACAATTTCAAACTTACATAAAAGTTACATGAATACTATGCTAAGTCACTGAATAGGTTTCTTCAAAATTTTCAATTATTCTAATAATGTTCTTACAGCAAAAAAGTCCAAGTCAAGGTCACTTTTATCCTCAGTAGTTGTGTCTCCATCTTTGTTCAGTCTGAAAGACTTCCCCGATCCCTACCTGATCATAGCCTTGACATTTTTGAAACCCTCACTTCACTGACGTTTTCTAAACTTCTGTTTTCTGATGTTTCCTCTTGATGATGAGTAGGTAATGAATTTTTGGCCAGAATGTTCTAGAAGTGATGTTGTGCTCCTCTCCCCTTCCATCAGGAAGCATCTGATACTGATTTGTCTCAGCACTGGTAGTGTCGACTTTGATCACTTGATTCGGATGGTGTGCATTAGCTTTCTCCATTATAAATTTAACTTTTATTTTCTTTGTAATTAATAAACAACTTGTAGAAAGCTACTTTGTGATTAATTTAATTGAGATATCGAAAGTGTCAAACTCATTGAGGAAGGAAGTAGGACAGTATTAAGAACTGGGGAGAGAGAAAAATGGGGAGCTGCTATACAATGGGCATAAAAATTTAATCATTCGATATGAAAAAGTTCTAGACATCTACTATACAATATTGTGCTTATACTTAAAATGCTGTGCTTAATTTGTGAATTAAGGGGGGAAATAGAAGATTATAGTTGCATAGTGCACAAATTAAAAAAAGATACTTTGACACTATGTAATGGCATGTTCTTTATCTCATGTTCACCCACTAATTTCAGCATTCGTTAATGTTTTGCTTGAATTCCTGCTATATTTATTAGCTGACATTTTTTAACAGAATTATTTGTTTGATTATTATTTTAATTTTGCTAAGGGCACATGTGCTTACCAGAGAGAGACAGATAAAGAGATAGTGAATGTGAGAAAGCAAGCCGCCAGGTCTGGGACTTTAACTGTGGTTGGCTGTGTGGGAGTCCGGTTTTTAGCCATGACATCACCTACCGGCCCCATTAGTTGACATTCTAATCTAAGAGTTTCTCTTTTTCACACTTATCTATTTATTTTCTATACCAACGTTGATTCATGGGTTCCTATTTCATTCAGTAGCTTATAATTCATTACTGTTGTCACTTTGATGATCAAATTGTTCTATATGTGGTCAGTGGGAGCTCCTTCAAGGTGGCTCCTGTGTTTAGTCTGTTGCCTTCATTATTTTCAGATATTTCTTACATTATGGCACACCAGTATGTTCAAAAGCCTTCTTTTCTTTCCATGCCCCACCTTTGGGATCTCTAATAAGCCCTGGTTTCTTATAATAAAAGATGTATTTACAAACGAAGACTATATTTAACAATGAGTTAAACCATAACTCATTATTTTATTAGGTGGTATTGATCTTGAATCCTTCCTTCCTTCCTTCCTTCCTTTCTTTCTTTCTTTCTTTCTTTCTTTCTTTCTTTCTTTCTTTCTTTCTTTCTTCTTTTTTTAATAGACCGTAGTTTAGTTTATTTTTAATCCCATTATGCCATGAATTCATAGGAAATAGGTTCCAGTAGCTCAGGCTTCTTTCCATTGGTTCTCACAAAATGTGCTTCTCTGCCTGGAACAGGATGGTGCTTCAGTTGAACCCAGGTACCTTTCTCTTCGGTTTCCTTCTTTTTTTTTTTTTTTTTATTTTTTTGGAGAGATTTTTGCCTTAGGGCACATGCACTCGCCAGAAAGACAGAGACAGAGACAGAAAGCGAGAAATCACCTCCCAGGCGGGATGGCCACGTTGCAATCCCTTCTCCTCCATTCTCCTCTCAGGATCTCGGGCACACATGCACATGCGCCTGGTGTGAGTTTAAGCCACCGGGTCTGGGACTAGAACCACGGTCAGCTACATGGGAGTTCGGCAACATAGCCATTACGCTAACTGCTGGTCCCTGGTTTCCTTCTTTTTCTGATCATTTTCCTTTACATGTTTTAGGAAGCTATCTCTGTTCTTAGAATGCTTAATATGCTCAATATGCACATTAGCTCTCTTGGTAAGAATCTTGCCCTTAACTTGTTTGTTTACAACAATGCCAACAGCATGCTGGGTAACTCTGTAGACTCTCTCAGTTTTGCCATGGTAACATTTGTGGGGCATTCCTTTTTGAGCAGTACCCATTCCCTTGATGTCTACAATATCACCTTTCTGGTAGATTTGCATATATGTTGCGAAAGGAACCACTGCATGTTTTCTAAAAGTCTAGAGAACATATATCAGGGGCCATTTTGGTAAAACACTAGAAGATGGTAGTTCTGGCCAAAAGGTGCAATCTTGGTACCAGCAATTAGCCTAATGGCTATGTTGCTGGACTCCCATGTAGTCGACTGTGGTTCGAGTCCCTGACCCGGTGGCTTAAACTCACGCCGGGCATGTGTGCGTGTGTGCCCAAGATCCTGAGAGGAGAATGGAGGAGGAGAGGAGAATGGAGGAGAAGGGATTGTGGTGTGGCCATCCCCCCTGGGGGTGATTTCTCACTTTCTGTCTCTCTGTCTCTCTCTGTCTTTCTGGCTAGTGCACACGATCTATAGCAAAAACCTCTCCAAAAAAACCCAAAAAAACCAAAAAAAAAACGAGCGATCTTGGGTCCTTTTAATAGACATACACACACTTAAATCCATGTTTATTTACATGTTTCATATATATTATAAATAATTTATCAAATCAACATATAGAGCATGTATGTGATTATATATATAATTATATATTGATATCCAATTGAATGCCACAGAGTTTTTCTGGTTTTCATATTGGTATGTTGTCTAGCAGTGAAGGAACCCCTTCCCTTGAATGTAGCCAGGATCCCAGTCCTGCCAGGTCTCTGATGAGCTCAGCAACACTTCCCTCAGGGCTCCTGACCTGCCAAACTGTCCTCCTACCCATCCTAATGCTCCACTCGTGTGGGTCTTGACACCCACGGGACTGTCTGTTGGAAAGAAAAGGCAGACATTACTATAATATTTTAACTGAACTTTTTGCATTTGCTGGCTGTTATACACAGTAGTAAATTGGTAGCACTGTTATTAAAATAATGGTCATAGCATGTGGATATTTTATTTATTTAGATCCATCTTAATTAAAAAAACTGGAAATATTATAATAATGCATACTATATACTGCACATGCTTACAGTTACCTCTGTATATATGTATTTCTGTATAGGAATGGATTCAGAAAACCATGGTTTATTGCCTTTTATCATTAGGGGATTTATTTTCAAGAGCAAATTTGACCCAAGGTGCATCTTACCTTACATACTGACTTCAGAATCTAACTCCGGTGTGAAGTGTGACTCTAATATATAGCCCACATTGTCTTCACAGCTAGTCAAATCCCCGTCCAGAATACATCACTTTGGTTTCCAAGATTGAAGCTGAAGGGATTACTGATTATAAGTCTTACTTACTACTTGGATTATGCAGGAGAATGATTCGACTTTTATTTTCCTAGTTCATCTCCTCTAAAATATAGACTAAATGCTTTCAATTAATTGTCTAGTGCCAAGTTTCTAGGGCAGAGCTAAGGAAAAGTAGTGTCTGACTATGGGACCAAATCCAGTAGAGCGGCTCACTGGGGCAGTTCATAAAAGGCCGCACTGAAGAGCATGCTTACTGGGCATGAAGGCCAAAAGCATGCTGAGTGGGAAGGATGACATAAGCCTTAAATCAAAGAAGGAAGTAACAAGAGCCAAGGAGCCGATGACAAATACTACCAAATGGAGCGCTTACTCACTTAGCATACGCTTACTTAGGAAGGATTCAGTATATCCCAAAGACTTTGCTTGCTTTGTAGCTACTTGACTTGGCTGTAAATTTTATTTCTAATATCAGAGAATCATGCCAATGCTCACAATACAGTGTGTTTGAAAAGTCTTGTTATAGCTTTCAGATTTGTTAATTTTTCAATAGCTGTTGCTAAGTTGCTTTTCATAGTTTACACTGATGTATAATGATAGAGGCAGAAAGTAATTTCTAAATATTTCTTTAAAAATCCCTTTCATACACTATTTTACATATTTGAAAGGCTCAATTTAAGCAAAATTTAAATAGGAATTTTGAAACTATCTGGGATATTTTTCCCATTTATTTCTTCCTTTTTTTGAAGTTATTAAATATTTACAAAGGAAGTAGAAAATGGTTTTCTGAGAAAAATCCACCATGCATAGTGGCTATAGTTTTCTAGACCTTGGTGATGGTGGAGTGGCCTCCAAAGGGTATGGGAAATTATCTTTCAATTAAAGCACTGTTCACTTGTTATTTTGTTTAGTTTTTATTTTTTGCTTTAGGGCACATGTTCTTTTTTTTTTTTTTTTTCTTTTTTTGGGAGAGGTTTTTGCCATAGGGAGCGTGCGCTCTCTAGACAGACAGAGACAGACAGACAGAAAGCGAGAAATCACCCCCCAGAGGGGATGGCCACGCTGCAATCCCTTCTCCTCCATTCTCCTCTTGGGATCTTGGGCACACACGCACACGTGTCCGGCGTGAGTTTTAAGCCACCGGGTCCAGGACGCGAACCGCGGTCGACTATGTGGGAGTCCAGCGACATAACCATTACGCTAACTGCTGGTCCCATAGGGCATATGTTCTTGCCAGACAGAGAGAGTGAGACAGAGACAATGAGAGGGAAAGTGAGAAATCAGCCCTCGCCCCTATGGGGGATGGCCACACAGCAATCCCTTCTCCTCCGTTATCCTACCAGGATCTTGGGCATTAATGCACTCATGCCCAGCATGAGTTTCAAGACACTGGATCTGAGAGTCCAACCATGCTTAGCCATGTAGGAGTCCAGAGACATAACCACTATGCCATCTGCTGGCTCCAGTGTTTGTTAATGGCACAATGTTTGAATGGCTATTGTGTAAAGGAAGGGTATTCAACCTAGTTTAAAGTCGTCTGGACTTTACAAAATCAGGTAACATTTAATAAATTTCTCTGTACAAGATTACATGGCTGGCAGGAACATTTTTGAGACTCTGGAAGAAATTCTTCAGCGATTATAAATAAATAGGCAATGATGCCTATGATATTTACCTTCTTTAGAATCTGGCTTTTAGAAATGGGCTTGGCTCTTCACCTCTTCCTTTCAGATGCTCTTTTAGCCACTAGCAGACTTTTGCTGCTGGTATGACTTTAATTCTATAGAGTTTGTAGGCACAAGGTATTAGAAAAGCAAGTTATCCTGATGTTCTCTATATTACCTCTGTGAATAATTCGTTGGGGCAGAGCTCTAGACTAATAAATGAAAGCACATGGACAATTTAGAACGGTTTCTTTTTTAGAATCAATTGCCTGGGAATTGAAAAATTCAACGTGCTTTTTCATGACATTATCGCTTGACTGAATTTTTTAAAAAATCCACTTCATTTAGAACAGGTTCTGCATCTCTTCAATTTGTAACCCTGAGAAGAAAAAAATAACTGGAGAACTTTGCACGTAGAGGGAAATTTGGTGAAGTCAGTTCACTATGGAACACTAGAAAATGAAGTTGTTTAAGATAATTTTTGGAATTGTAGGTACAGACAGGAGGTGAGGGCTGGTGGCAGGTTGTCCTCTCAGGCGGGCAGCAGCAGGCAAAGGCAAATGAGGTGAGACTGAGGCCCAGACCACAGTTACAATTTTTTGTTTTAATGCAATTTCAGCTAGCTAATGTGTACAAGGTATTTCAGGAGTATTAACATGTTGAGCCTTAGGCAATCAGATTTGAGGGCTCACTCTGTTTGATTCGTAATATGGATTATATTTTATAATGTTGCCAAAAGTTAATTATTTGCACGTCCTAGAAAGTAGAGCTTCTGCTCTGAACATGAAAAACAGAACTGCTCTTGAACACTGACCATTAGACAGAGAGCCACGATAGGTAAATCTCATAGAAATAAAGTCATGATCCCATAATCATGGTGTTAGAATGATATATTTGGATGATTATCACATCAGCAGCTCAATTTGACTCTCTTGGCAAGCCCTGAACATGAGAGGATGGTACAAGAAACTCTTTCTGCATTTTACAGCCCTGCAGGTTAGCTGAGTGACAGCAAAATGCTTTTAAGAATATCCAGAAATATATATCACTCTCATCTATTTTTGTATTTATCTTTAAAGACAGATGGCGATAAATAAAGATACATATACACCCAAATAAGATGCCATGACCACTGAAACTGTTTGTAAACATTAATGTTAACTTGTGGACATACAATTGATTTTAAACACATCCTTTACTTTTAAATAGCTTTGATTTTCTGTCGAGAAGACAAAAGAGAACATGAATAGCCATCACTTACTAAGTTTACCTTGTTGGATATTAGCACTTCTAAAAACAAATCAATATTCATTACTTTTCCACATTGGAATATTAAAAGAAAAAAATGATCCTTCAAAACTAAAAATGAAATTCTCAAAATGTCAAGAAAATATTTTGGGAAGTCTCACTTTAAGAGGAATTGAAAAAGAATCATTAAAGCCTTTTGACATTAAAGGAAATGTCTGTTGGTATATAATGTGGCCCAATTAATTAGGATCTGCTTAATCGGTATCTGTAACAGAGTGAAGATGACATGTCTTTTGCTTCCTATAACTTGTTTTAGACACTTCATTTATTTAACAAGAATGTAACAAAAATTAGAAGAGGAGAAAATTTACTGCCGAAGTTACGTTCTGAATAATTGTATAACTTATTTTTTGAATAACGATATAATTTTATTTTGCATATGGTGCAAGACTGTATGTATAGCCCCTGTGTCCCCCAAATTGCACATGTCCAAAGAGTTTTCTGGAGGGTGTTATGGCAGTTAATTCAGCTTAAATTGAAGTAAGGCACTTTTATTATTAAAGAATCAGATGGTTAGAACTTCATGGTTCTCAGGTAAGAAAGCCCTTTCTCTATCTAGTTGTTTATTTTGGTTAAACTCAGTCATGCAAAGGTTAAACGGAGGACTATAGATTAACTGCTGCCATTCTAAGGTATCTTTTAATTTGTTTCTATATCAAAATCATGGGACATTGCGTATGTGTCAGAATGTCATGGAGAAATTTAAATATCAGAGGGTGTAAAAATTAACAATTAAAATGCATTGCTTGAGTTGGAAAACACAATACATTACTTTCAGAGACAAGGTTCAAGACTTGTTCAAGTTAAAAATAACTAAGGAGTTAAATTCTAAGGTTTTTGCAGCCTTACGGATGGTATTTGACTGCCCTGGTTCTATAATCGGATTTTAGCAAGCCTATAAAAATACTTAAATTTTTTTGTTGGTGGTTGTGGTGTGCTTCCAGCATAGATAATAGATAGCTTATGACATTCAGGTTATAGGTCACATCTGAGGTCTTATTGCACATCTAGGCAAAATTACATTTTGAATAACACATGGTACAACCTTCAACTCTTAATAGGGTGGGTGGAGTTCAGATATTCACTTATTCATTCAGAGTGAACTGATTACATATGATTGCCACTTGTTCTGAAATGACTTCATAAATGCATTTTCAAAATTTATTTCTCTGCCACAACACAGGAAAACTTAGCAGTAAATTTCACCATGTTCAGGTGAAGCCATTTCTTTTCATTTGGTTGTTCAAAAGATTATTATAGCATCTCTAATACATGGAGCATGTTAGGAAACACGTAACACATCCCTTAGGCATCTCGATTTTCAAAAGACCTTCCAATATACTGCACTGGTGTTTTTCCTTATATCTGCAACATAATTAAAAAATAAATCGAGTAATGCAAATTCAACCGGATTTGAGAAGTGAACTGCCTATGAGACTAAATCAGATGTGGGAGCTTTTCCTAAAACAGGATTAAGCAGCGTTTCAAATCACCCAGAATCAATTCTCATGGGACACTGTTGTAGAAATGATGATACTGAGTTAAGAAAACATTTTTCTTATAAAAAAAAAAAATCACAAGACAGAGCTTGCCACTTATGTTATCCAAGGTAAGTTTGGTGATTATCCTGTAAATTAACATCGATTTTTGTGTAGACTTCAATATTTCTAATTTCTGAAAATATGTTCTAGTGTCCAGAATAGCCAATTGCGGAATTATGGCAAATATCTCCCGGTGAAGTGGCTGCTTCTCTGAGAAAATAAAGAAATGTCTCACATTTGTGTTTTGCTACACTACTTTGTAAGACTAGCTTTAACACAGCAGAGTGAGAGGGGGAAAAAAAGGAAAAATAAACAATCCAAAAAACACCTCAAAAAAACCCTATATATTTATTGTTACTGGCTAACCCACAAGGTGGCACTAAAGAGAAAAGTGACAAAAGTGAAGATCACAGGCAAGCTACATACTAAATCAATTCTAGTAAGTGAATTAAACCTATTTGATCATACAAATTTTAATGTTATTTGCTCAAAACAGTCATCTTCAAGTTCATTGTTTTTTTCCTACAGACTAGCACTTAATATTTACAATAAATGTAAAAAAAACCCAACGTATTTAACTTTATAACATTCATAATTTGATATATTTAGACTATATCTTTTTAAGAGAGATTTTTTGCTATAGTGTACATGTGCTGCCAGAGAGACAGAGACAGAAAGCGCAAAATTAACCAGCCCCCCAGGAGAGACAGTCAAGCTGTAATCTTCTTTCTTCTCCATTTTCCTCTTGGGATCTTTGGCATGCATGCACACATGCCTGGCCTAAGTTTTAAGTCACCAGGTCTGGGACTTGAATAGCAGTCAACTGTGTGGGAGTCCAGCAACATAACCATTATGCCATCTACTCGTCCCTCAATATATTTAGACTTTTAGTATTTGTAGTAAGAGCCTCTCTCTCTCTCTCTCTCTCTCTCTCTATATATATATATATATATATATATATATATTTTATAGTTTTGTTATAGGGCACATGTGCTCATCAGAGATAGAGAGAGGGAAAGTGAGAAATCACTCTCCAGTGGGGATCACCATGCTGCAATCCTTTCTCCATTCACTGTTTGGACATTTTTGGCACACTGTACACAAGCCCAGTGTGTTTTTCAAGTCTCTGGGTCTGAAACACAAACCATAGAGCTGGCCATGTGGAATCTGGTCACCAGTCACCTTACACACCATGCCACTGGCTTGTTCATCTACAGATAACTTTTTTATTTAATCAAGAAAAAGGCATTTTAGCCAAAGTCTAATTATTGAACTTTAAGAATAATTCCTGGATCTCTAAATACATAGTTCACCTAACTTTCAGGGCAGCTGGAAAGTACCTTTTGAGTCTGTATAAAGAAGTGAATGGGGAAATGCTCTCAGAAAACCATGTCAGAGAAAGAACAGGTGGGATGATATTGGTGTGACCATGATATGTAACTCAGAATTAAAAAGGCATCGAGAGCTCTTAATTATAGTGCTATACAGTAGAAGGGAGTGGGTCTTTTTCAAGGAAACATTTATGAATATGTGCAAGGAGAAGAGCTAGGCTAAAAATAAAAAGGCTATTCTTCAGTTCATGATTAAGAAGACATTTATGCACAGGCTTAAAATTTGAAGTAAAGAAGCTATGACACATCGCTTTCCTTAGTTTCAAAGTAAAAATTCAGTGCCATTAAAACAACGTGGTTTGAGACCAGCAGATGGTGTAATGGTTACGTCGCTGACTCCCATGTAATTGATGGCAGTTTGAGTCCTGGAACCGGTGGCTTAAAACTTACACCAGGCACGTGTGTGTGCATGTGTAAAATCCCAATGGGAGAATGGAGGAGAAGTGATTACAGCATGGCTATCCATATAGCAATGTGCCCTATCAAAAATCTCTCTCTGAAAAACCAAGAAAACCCAGAAAACAATGTGCTTTGGGGTACTCATGGCCTGGTGGTTAAGGCGGTTGGATCCCATGTGGTCAAACAAGCAGTCTAAGAGAAGGGATTGTGGTATGACCATGCCCCGTGGTGGGGGCTTTCTCATTTTCCCTCTCTCTGTCTTTTTCCAGTGAGCATGCATGTTCTCTGGCAAAATTAAAAAATATATAAATATTTATAAGTATATATACACATATATAAATTAATATCTTGAAGTGTTTTCTAATAGAAGGTGTGTTTCTCATTTGGAAATGACTGTGTCTTTGATCAGAAGACTGATTCAGCAAAACTTGTTATTAAAAATGGGAAAACACTGTAGTTTAAAATCAGCTTTCAAAAACTCACATATGGTGATATTTTATTATCTAGTAGAGAAAAACTCTATTGTACTTCTCCTAATTTCTCTTTATCAGCCCATTTACAATAACCACTTGCTATTCAAACCTAAGAAAGTATCGTAAGTACCTTGTTTAAGGAGCTATACTAATGAACGTTTACATGTCAAAATTATGTCTGTAATACGTGAAGGTTTTGATACATAAGGAGTATATTTTTTATTAGATGGGTGGAGAGAAAATAGTTGGAAGGAAGAAAAAAAGATCTGGATTAGAAGATACATGGAGAAGAAATAAAGCAGGATATTTTACATCTTTTTGTGACTTTACTATCCAAGTGTACCTTGGAAGCAGACACGTCTCATGGTTTGAAAGAGATGAGGCACCATTCAGATCATGTGAATCTGAGTTGTCACATAAGTTTGGATTAAAGTATATTTTTGGTCCATTCAAGAGGTGAGATTTCTAAGGTTTGTAAACTGCTTGTTTTACAGTATGAAAATAAGCTACAGTCAACTCTTTCAAATTAAGCTTTTAAATCTGGATGAATAATGTTCTTTTTCTCTTTTTTCCCATCACTTTACAAAATTGTAATTATTAGTCTGCTCAGGGTCCAACTATATCATTCTTCATGGATTCATTTTATTTAACAAACATATAACACTAGTCTTGTGCTGGTGCCACGTGCCGTCCCCTCCAATGACGGCATAGAACAGGATTGTTCGGTTCAGCGCCATACCTCTAGCCTAGTGTCCAGCACTGACTTCGCAATTTCGATAGCCAATATTAATTGTGTGATTGGGTAATGTACATTCGGCTTGCCTTTCGGGAAGTAGGATGGCAGGATAGTTAAGTGTGCAGGGGATGCAGTAACGCTGTCTGGTTTTCAATTCCAGCTTTGTCATCAACTAGTAAATGATTTGGGGCAAGATGTTTAATCTCTCTGAGCCTCAATTTCCTCAATTGTCAAATGGGAGAAATAACTACATTGATCTCATGGTGGTTATTTTCATGAATAATTGAGAAAACATAAAATGCTTAGACAAATACCTGGCACAAGTTAAGCCCTAGATCAAAATCTTAGCTATTATTTTTCTCATTAATTCTGCCTGTCATATTTACCTAGAAACAGGGATTTGAGCAACTTGTCTTCACGGTAATGACTATATTGGTATATTTACTATTTCCATTTCTTGTGCTACTAGACAAATTGGCTAGTTTAATAGAAGTATCTCTGCGAAGTTATCCAATTTCTATTCCGTTTGTAGCTGTTGGTGTATATTATGTTTGCCGGTTTCATGAATAAACTGTAAACATTTCCATGGTACATACTTTGTCTTTTTATGGAGTTTTCTTTCTGAGATCATAAAGCAAAGAGCCTGCCTCAGTGAACAGTGAAGAGTTTTAGCCTAGTATGTGAATCCTCCACATAAAAATACGACCCTCTGAAGATCCTAGTTCTCTCTTCTCTGGATATAATATTTTACACTGGAATTGGGAAGGACACTGTGGAACATTTGATCATGCTTTTCCTTACATTTACCATCTAGAGAGGCCCTGTTGATGCCTGAAACTTGTTCTGTCTTCATATAAGCAGAATTATGAGGCTTTCCTGGGATTTATAAGATGTAGTAAATATATAAATAGGTTGTAAAAATAAGTTGGACAACTAACAGTTAAAACCAAGATGTTAACTATAGTTGATAGACATCATGAAATTTCACTATCTCAGTGATAGCTGGGAACCAGCAGTTAGCGTAATGGCTATGTCGCTGGACTCCCACGTAGTGGACCGCGGTTCGCGTCCTGGACCAGTGGCTTAAAACTCACACCGGGCTCGTGTGCGTACGTGCCCAAGGTCCCGAGAGGAGAATGGAGGAGAAGGGATTGCGGCGTGACCATCCCCCCTGGGGGGTGATTTCTTGCTTTCTGTCTCTCTGTCTGTCTCTGTCTGGTGAGCGCACGCGCCCTATAGCGAAAACCTCTCAAAAAAAAAAAAAAAAATGATAGCTTATTTTAAACCATTTCTCTCCATCTTCAAGACCATGAGAAATGTTCTATTCTGGAACATTCTTGCATGAAACCTCTCAATAGTATTGAAGATGCAGTGGGGTTAAGTGTTATGAAAATTTAAAAGTGTGCATTAATCTAGAAATATGAATACAATTTGCAGTAATGTAAATTTCTACAAATTAGAAATTCATCAAATGATTAGTTTCCAATTTCAGACTGCTTTTCTGCTCTTGCCACGTGGCGGCACCACAGTAGCTGGCAATGGAGCCTTCCGCCATTTATTTTCAGCATTGGTCTCCAATTGTGTGAGGTCTTGGGAAGCATATCCCTCTCATAAAATACATCCTTCCTGTTTTGACGGGCATTGTGAGGTTTATGTGTTTCTTTTCCCCTGTGCATTTCCTAGTACACTGTCATTTTTTGTAAAGTCTCTTTACTCATAAAAGTTTTAGTTTTCATTCTTTTTTTTCTGCTTAATGGAAAAGATTAATTAAAATTTTCTTGAGAGGGACAAAGAGGGAGGAGGGTATTCGTTTCTGGATTTTTTTTTTTTTCTCATAGAATCCAAGAGCTAGCAGCGACTTCTGAGGTTACTTAGTCTATTTCCTTTATATTAACACATGAAGAACTTGAATCTATTAAGTAATAGGGAGGTGAGGACAGAACAGGATCTAGTTTTCTCCTGAGTCAGGTTGATTCTGGATGTGAAATACTAATCACATTGGAAGGGACTGAGTACCCAAGAACACTTAAGCTGTATTTCTACATATGAACCACTGTGAAAAGAAAAAAATTCAAGTATAAATAACCAACGATTTAAAGACTCTGAAAGCATGCTCACTAAAGACAGTTCATTTTGATTATTTATATGCCCAAGGTGTGGATTTAATTAAAAACAGCTTCTTTTTGGCCTCATGTATATTAAACATTCACTTTGAAAAGTCTTTGAATCAAATCTGGCCAAAGTGACTCTATAATGTTAATCTGCTAAAAGAAGTACTCATAAAATCTTCCAGCATAGTTATGTTTGTGAGAGGACCATCAGACACTTTGGGAAGTCTTAGTCTCTTCATTAGAGGATTGCATGACTCTAGCATGAGGAAAATCAAACTTACATCGAATCCAAGGGCCTACAGCAATGAAAGGAGTTTTTAAACAAAAATCAGTGAATCACCTTTTTAATATTTTTGTGAGGTACACAATTTGAGATGATACTTCATTTTTATTATGATTATTACTTTTTGGTTTGAGAGTTCAATGAACATTCTTTAGAAAAATATGTGAAAATTATTTTACCAAAGTGGTTTGCTGTCAGATAAGGGTGCAATATACTCCAGGAATTAAAAAAGAAAAACACACCAGGACTTTTAAATAATATTGATATAAGAAAAAGGATATTTACCCTTTTGACCTTGATAGTGAGTTTATTGGATGAAGTCACATCTAAGGGGAATCAAGGAACTATTAATAGGAAGTTGGGTCTCCTCTGTGTTAACAAACTTGGGTCCACTCCATTTGGGTCTCAAAAAGAACCTATTTACTAAATTAATCACACTCAGTAGAGAGATTTTACTAGTTGGTAAATGTATTATTTAATTACAAAATATTTGAGAGTTGCTTTGCCATAATTTTCAGAAGTACATAAACATTCTCAAATACAAAGAAGCATCAAAAAAGCCCTCCTTGACTCTTTTCTTGAGTACTGTAATTTTTGAGAGAGAAAGGTCCCTTAGTGGGTAACTTCCTCATTTAGGCGATGGTTCTCAGCTTCTGAGGGGTGGTTCTAGAAGTCTCTGATAATCAGATACACCGAATCTACGGACCTTAGATCAATAATCCTGAATTTCTAGATTAGAATCCTGAAGTTAGAGAAGTTTGATGACCTGCTGAAAGTCACAGGGCTCCTTTTGCTTGCCTACCCAGTATTTTTTGATTCCATGGAAAAAGACTAATGAACCCCGACTCCTCAACTCCTAAAATGCATATAACCAGACACATATGGACAGCAAGAGCATAGACATTTAAAAACAGAGCAGAAAAAAGTAACTTGAACAGAATGTGGCATTTCCCTTGGTCTGTTGCTAACAGCCCACATACAACATGCTTAAAAAAACCAACCCTGGCACTTACTTTCATCATCATTTCAAAATGATTCAAATGGACACTTAGAATGTACGGCATTGAGCATATATCCCATGTGGGGATAAATGGAAAATGGAAAAGGGCTTCTTTGAGCAGGGCTTTCTTTTTAGTGGTTATTGGGCTAAAATGGATGTGTATTTGACTTCTTCTCTTTGGTTATGCTTTTAAAGCCAAACACAATATTTTAATTGTGTCTTTTCAGTCCTCCAAAGCCAGTGTCACTAAACATTCCTTTAGTAAGGAAAATAATGATAGATGTGACTTTTTAAACACCTCTCAGATTTGATGGTGTGAAAAAAATATGTAAAAAGGAATTATTGCTTTCTGTTTTGTGCTTTCTTAAAATTGATGCTGAAGCCAATAACACTTTTTTTTTTTTAATTTTTATTTTAGAAACTAGAGACTCTTGCCTCTCAGCTGTCACCTTTGGGGTGGCTGTTTCTAGATATCGTTTCAATTAGAGTTCTTCGTATAAATTCTGAGGGTTAGAGATCCCGTGTACTCATGTAAAGGGTACTATAGACTTCAGAAGTTAAATACTCTTCACTATTATTCCCATCAACTCAGACAAGAGTCCACGACCAGCCAATAGGCTAGGAACCTGTTCAGATGCTTCCTGCTGTTAGCAAACCCTTCCTATGGATAACCGTTCTAACAAAGTTTAGACCGTTCTTTAGGATAACACTGGAAAGCTGCAGGAGAGGAACTGAGGCTAGGGCAAGTGACCAGTTGTGGAGTATGTTTGTTCCTGGTCCCAGTAAGTCTAAAGCCATGGAGCTCATGTCCAGCTTTTCACTTTCCAGTTTGGGGTGCTAAATATGACACTGAAGGCTTTACATCTTAATCATTTCCCCATCTAAAATTAGAAATATTCTATGGGGAAAATGTCCGCTTTCTTTGGCCTGTGCTTCCAGAGGATTCTAATGCTTCCTCGCTAACCTTTATTTATTTTTTTTCTCACTACTGCACACCTGGACACATTACCCAGTATAATATATGCACTCAGGCTTTGGAGAATTTATTTCAATTTACATACAATCATCCAAATCCTCCTGCGAGCCTGATATGAAATCTGACACAGCCCCGTCTTCCCAGCGGGATCTTCCTTTGCTCTCTCTGTTAATAGCTAAAGGCTCCAGCGATCCCTTCGGGAAAGCCGCGGTGGGGCTAAGGAGTCGGGAAGAGGGGTGACTGCGGGGCTTGTTGCGCGAAGATTTACAATGTACTTCTTGCAGGCGGCTCAGCAACCCCCTCTGTGGCTGTGGGTGTCTGGTGTGACAGAGCGGAGAAAAGCTCTCTAATCTCCCAGCGCCTGCCTCTGCCGCTCAGCCGCTCCCCTCCCTCCCGCCTGCCCTGCCTCCTCGCGCTCTCTCGCTCTCTCCTTTGCCTTTCTGGGGAGTTTCCGTCCCTGAATGCAGCTGGAGTAGCCTGGGCAATCTAGACCCGGAGCCCGAGTACACATACAGACACGCACACACGCGCACACGCATGCACACACGCTCGCACACACGCACTCCGGCTCTCCCCCCGGGGACAAGGACCAAACCCAGGGCTTCATCTACCTGAAGGGGATGGCCCAGCCGGACACTTCTTCCTCACTTGTCATCTCCGGAGAGCGGAGCAACATCGGAACAGGGGAGGCTGGCGGTCCGGCGTGCAAGCTCACGCGGTTTGCCGCCACCGCTGCTTGAAGTGTCCAGGGGAGAGGAAAAGGCTTCTCCAGGACAGCTCCCCGGCGTAGCTCCGCGGCCCTGGGACTTCCTCCGGCGGCTCACTCCAGTCTCTCCCTCCTCGGCCGCGCTCTGCTCTCCGACTGCGGGGTGCATGGCTCGGGCGCCTCCCGTGCAGCTGTCGCCGCCGCCGCCGCTGCGAGCACATCCCGCCCAGAGGACTGAACGCCGCCGCTGGAGTGCGGGCAGAGAGCGGAAGCCCTAACTTCCCTCCCCGCACCCTTGCCCTCCCCACCGCTCCCTGTCCTTCTCCCCAGCCAAGGACCGCGGGAAGGCTCCAGCAGAAAGCCAGGCGGGAGGCGGCGCAGGGGAGGAGAGCCGGGAGCCGCAGGCGCGCAGGGGCGGGGGCAGCCTGTGCCCGGCGCGGGGTGCTGGCCCGAGAAGTAGCGCGCTGGGGCACAGAGCGGCTCTCCAAGTTGGGCGCGTCCCGCCGCTCGCCGCCCAGCGCCTCGGTCGCCGGTGTCCACCGAGAGGCGGGGCTGATGGGGGGCGCAGCGGCCGCCGTCGCCTGCGGCCAGAGCCCGTCTTAGAAGAACCCTGGCCAGCCTGCCCCGGGTCCCAGCCGGCGTCGCGCCCTCGCCCTCGGCCCGCGCGCGCTCTCTGATGCCTGCGCCGCGGGTGGCCGGGGTGGCCCGCCCGCGGGGGGTGCCAGAGGGGGCGGGGGAGGAGGAGGAGGCAGTGTGATGGCCCTGGACGGCGAGCGGGGGGAGCAGGAGGAGGAGAAGAAAAAGAAGAAGAAGAAAAAGAAGAGGAAGAAGAAGAAGGAGGAGGAGGCGGGGGCCCAGAAGAGCAGCTCACCCTTCGCCGCCGCGATGGGGGAGGACGACGCGGCGCTCCGGGCCGGCGGCAGGGGGCTCTCGGACCCGTGGGCGGACTCGGTGGGAGTGCGACCCCGCACCACCGAGCGCCACATCGCAGTGCACAAGCGGCTCGTGCTGGCCTTCGCCGTGTCCATAGTGGCACTTCTCGCGGTCACCATGCTCGCGGTGCTGCTCAGCCTGCGCTTCGACGAGTGCGGGGCGAGCGCGGCGCCGGGAGCCGACGGCGGCCCCGCGGGCTTCCCGGCTCCCGGCGGCAACGCGAGCCTCCCGGGGTCTGCCAGGCACAACCACCCTGCGGGCGGGGACACCTCGCAGTCCGCGGCGGGCGGGGTGGCCACCCCGGGGACCCCGTCCGCCCAGCCGCCGTCGGAGGAGGAGCGGGAGCAGTGGCAGCCCTGGACGCAGCTGCGACTGTCGGGTCACCTCAAGCCGCTGCACTACAATCTGATGCTCACCGCCTTCATGGAGAACTTCACCTTCTCCGGGGAGGTCAACGTGGAGATCTCGTGCCGGAATGCCACCCGCTACGTCGTGCTGCACGCCTCGCGGGTGGCGGTGGAGAAGGTGCAGGTGGCGGAGGACCGCGCTGCTGGCGCTGTCCCAGTGGCGGGCTTTTTTCTGTATCCGCAAACCCAGGTCTTGGTGGTGGTGCTGAATAGGACCCTCGACGCGCAGAGAAATTACAACCTGAAGATTATCTACAACGCCCTGATCGAGAACGAGCTCCTGGGCTTCTTCCGCAGTTCCTACGTGCTCCACGCGGAGAGAAGGTACGGAGGGAGGCGGTGCCGCGCCGCCACACCCCGCCGGATGGCTCCGGCCGCCGGGCCGGCGACCCCTGGGGACCCGGCCGGCTTCTCATACCCGGGAAACCCGGAGGGGTGGGGAAGTAGCGAGGGCGGAAAGGGACCCTCGTGTCTCCCTTGGGCTAGCACAGCCTCCCGCTCCGCAAACTCACCCGCTGGTGGCTCTCTCTACTCCGGGCATCCCTACTTAGCCAGGGGGTGCATGGCTCTTTCTCTAAAGGGTAACAATGTGCCAGAGTGACCAGAGAAGCTTGCCAAGTGACCGTCGAGGGAAAATACCTGCGTGCCCAAGGCCAGGGCACTGGTGCATCCATTAGGAGGGCTGCCCACCCTCTCCCCTCCATTCCCACCTCCCCAGCCTGTGAGTAGTTCTCCGGCAGGCGCCAAGCAGAGGATGGGGTTTCGCTTCGTAAAGTTTTCCAAAAAACAGCAAGGCAAGTTGAGATTCGGAGTGAAAAGAGCGGTTCCAAGTGACAGGCTGAGAGGGCGGAGACTGGGGTGGTGGCTGCTGTGGCCAAAGCCAGGGAAAAATGACCTGGTGGGCGCTGCCAGCTCTGTACTAACGCAGGGAGACTTCAGTTGCTTGTTCCTGACTTGCTGCCTCAGGAAATGCTTAACCGAGGTGGAGAACAAGGAAAGCCCAGGACTAGTCTCGAATGCCTTGTTAGTGAGCGCTTTCAGCGCGATTTAGATTGGGGCAGTATTGTAGTTCCGGAGAGGCAGTAGAACTTTTCGCCACTTGTTTAAAACTCTGACTTTGGAAAGCAACAGAAGTGGGTTCAAATCCCCGCTGTTCCTGTAGTGTGGTAAAGGTTTGAGAAAGGTGTTTAGGTTGCCAGTTCCTGACCAAGATTACCCTCAGGGCTTATTGCACACCACTTATGAACTCAGTCCTTTGAGAATTCTCTGGGTAGATGCTCTTATCAGCCAGACCTATGTTACAGGTGGAGAGATGGAGGCACAGGGAAGTCGTAATTTCATGTCAATCACAAAGTGAGCCTACACAGCTGGGATTTAGACTCAGGTAGCTTGACTGCAGTGCTCATATGTCAATTCTAACTTGGGGATACCAACCCAACTATTCTTGTAAGATTAGTGCAAATGTCCATGAGCGAATGTACTGCCAGTCACCTGCCCTGAGCCTAGTATGGTGTGTCCACCATCAATGTCCGCTCTCATGAGCGTCTCATGTTAGTATGCTCTTGCACATGTTGTTGAATGAATGACTAGGTGATTCTTGCTTTTGGGGCTAATGTGTTGCATTTCAAAAAATCAAGTAGTTAAGTGACTACAGGGCAGATGAACAACCAGAATGAACTGAAAAGTGAAATCAGTGGCTGTAGAAGGGTAGGCAGATTGGAGATTGGTAGTAAGGCAGTGGCTCTCCTTACCTCAGGTGATTCTCACAACAGCCAGAAATTGAGGCTCAGGGCAGCCCAGAGCACTGGAAGTCAGCAGGCTTGTCAGTGGAAAGCTAGGACTCAAACTTTGTCTTTTGATCCCTGGACCAGCGTTCATGGTATTTGCAAACTTTCAGAAGAAGATATTGCATTAAAAGTCGGGAAAATTTCATTGTGTTATGGGAGTACAGAAAAGTTTTATTATTTATAAAGTGCTACGAAGTAACCTCATGTAAATAAACTACTCCATGCTTTAGTTGTATGATAGTTAAAATCCCCTATAAGTAACTCCTAACATCAGATATGGATAATTTAAACCTCTTTCTACCACTTCCTCCACCCATGTTCTGAAGAATACAGATTAGAAGTGCTTTTTAAAGCCCACAAGCATTTCAGATATGGGGGAAAAGGCATGGGAAGCAAATTTGCATCTTATGTTTAAAAACAAACTTGTTATGTCAAAATGTCGACAGTGGTAGTTGCATATCATTAGAGATAAATCTTACTGTGATCGAGATCAATACTCTAACGTATCCTATTTTTTGAGCCATGCCAAAATATATTTGGCAGATCTGAGCTTGTTTTGGTCAGTGCTTTCAAATGAATAGAACTCTTAAAAAGACCAGATGTTTCTGCATGACCCATGACTGAGTTTCTGTACCCTAGTGCATATTTGTATTCAAACTCTCTTCAGTTTTCCCCAAAGATGTAAATAACTTGGTTGAGAGTTTAACCTAGTGTACACATAGTTAAACTCTGCCTCCCAATAGGAGTGCAGGATTCTGATTTTTGGAGAGCCCAAGATGATTTATTTCCAAACAGTATCTTTGAGAAAATCTCTGTTCCTTTACTCCCGTTCCTCTTCAAAGCCAGAGTAAATCTGATAGTTTCTTGGGTGTTTCTATGGAGTTGGTAAGGCAAAGAAACTTCACAATTACAACAACATTGCATATGTTAAACTTTTTTTTTTTTTTTTTTTTTTTTTTTTTTTTTTTTTTTTTTTTAACTAAGGCTCCTGGGAGCACTTTTAGCCAGAGTAATATCAAGAACTCAACCAGGGTTAGACTTTTATTGGTGATGTTTCTGTCCCAAGAATGTTATGTAAATTAGTATTTTAAAACGCGCTTTCCAGAAAGACACAGGTATAGACTCTGAATTTTTATTTGATGAACAATTAAGTATCTTGGGCTTCAGTTAGTCATAATTTTTGCCAGTTTAATTTTAGAATAATTTCCGAAGTGAAACAAATATTTAATCTGACAAAGGGGTTCAAAAGGAGTGACTTGAAATATTTAGAGCAACAGTATAGCTCAGCCCACTTTACTTAACCTATGTGGGAACAATAACTCATTAACAATGTCTCAGATTCTTCACCTTCCCCCTTAGAGATCCCAGAAAAAGAGTTTGAGTGAGGGCAGGAAAATTAGATTGCACTAGGTGTTCTACGCCTTTGACACCTGGAAAGTTTTCTTCCCTATTAGCTGGATGTTATAGGGACCTTTTTATTTATTTATTTTTTGGTTCCTACAGGGAAGACTTGCTTTACCTGGTTTCCATAATGTAGTGGTTAGAAGACAAGAACACCATTGAAGCCAAACGTTCCCCAACTTGAGGCAAATCTACTATTCTTGGTTATTTATTTTGCAAAGAGAGAAAAACTCATCTCTTATTGACTATTGAAAATAAATAAATTCTCTTAAAGTTGAAATGTTTACACACAGCAGTAAATTATCTCAATTAGGCAGAACAGAGATTCACTTTTCCTCATGTAGGTCTGCAGCAGGCAGATAAAAGGCGTATTTATGCCAGAGTTTCCTATAGGATGATATGCTTGCTTAGAATTAGGTAAAATATTCATTTACCTGAAGTAATTGCCGCTTTTGGGTAGCCAGATGGTGAGCACACCCATGTTCAAAGTAGGGTACCTTAATTTAGATCCAGATGGTTGGATTGAAAGAGAAAATTTACCCAAGGTAAATGAACATTTTATTCACTTTCAAAAGGGAGACTGTTTTTCTTTCACAAACTTTGATTGAGTCTACAACATGCCAAAGTGACAGAGGAACAGAATAAAAATAGAAAGTCTTTTTCTACAAAGGATTGTTTAGAGCAAAACCATGATCTCTGAGTAAAATGGGAAAATAATAATAGTGGTCTCAAAGAGAATTGAGGCCACTCGTTTACAAAAATCTTGCAATCTTGGAGGGCCGGGAGGATTTTTATCCCTGGATGGGCATTTGCTCTTTGGCAGTATTAGTGTGCACATGGTTTGATGCCTTGTATTTATTTTTTTTTCTGGAATGAATTAATCATTGTAATATGTAATAAAAACAAGAAAATGTCCACACTGTTTTTAGGTTGAAAGCAGCCTCATTTCTCCCATTTATTTTGGTGAACAGGTAGTATTATGTGAGCGAGCGGGAGTAGACAGCTCTTAGACCCTCTATCAAAGGCTTTGAGCGGAAAAATCTTTGAGAACCATTTATTTCTGTGAAAACTTAAAAATATGATTCCTTAATAGACTTAGCTGTTCATTTGCCTGCCAGGCACACATGATCATATGGCTAAACTGAATTCAGTGTTAAATTTTGGTCATAATTTAAAAAGTCATCAGTAAACCAAATCTAGAAAAAAAAATATTATACACACACATACACACACACACACACACACACACACACACACATATATATATATATATATATATATATATATATATATATATATATAAAAGCTCTGATCATTTAATAATGATTGACCCATGGAGGAAATTTCATACAATTGGTGTTTGTCTTGGTGCCATGTGAATTGGTTACCCTGGATGGTAATACAGTATGTTTGAAATAGTTACATTCGTTCACATGTGCTTTTATTTATTCCACGCAACTCCAAACACAGCCTGTCCGCTCTGGATCTCTTTCAAACAAAGATCTTACCTGCCGTTGGATTTTCCAGTATTTCTTTGACTTGCACAACATGTTTCTTTTTTTAATCTGATTTTTTCAAGTATGTATGAGTTTGAAAACTATTGTTCACGGCGATGATTCAGCCATGTTTGAGGATGGTGACGTTTGATCAATATGATTACAAGAATAGGACTCATCCCTTGAAGTATGACTTCAACAAATGATTAGAAAAAGTGAGGAAGAAATAATTTACCTTTAAAGTATAAATGTTTTATAGTCTATAAGGAATAGCATTCCACCTTCCCCCCATGCCTATCCTCCCCCCGCCCCCAGCAATGATAATCATCCTTCAGTCTATGTTCTTTACATCTTCCCAGAGTTACAGAAATGGTTAGGTTCTGTCAGAATTGTTCAAAGTCTAGTGCCATTCTTCTTTCTACCATGAGAAAGTAGATATTCTGTCCCACAGATAGAGGCTGGATTAAGGTTGGCAAGGTTTCGTGAGGCTGAACTGGAATATAGGGCTCAGGTCTGTCCTCCCTCCTTCTAGAACAGTGGACTGGTGGGCCTGGCATTTACGGAGCTCTAACTTCAGTTGTGTAGGGGTAGGGTAAATTGATTCCCCTTGAATGCACACCTAGGTGGACTTATTGTTGCAAGAGATGCAGTTTTTTTTTTTCTTTTTCTAAGTTTATTTTCCCTCTCTTCCATGAAAAAGACAAAGAGAGAGAGAGAGAGAGAGAGAGAGAGAAATAGAGACAAGCACCCCCAAAAGGACATCATGCTGTGGTACATTCATTCTCAGCCAGCTGATCTGGGCACAGGCATACCTGTGTGTGTGCATCCAGCATGCACAGGAAGGTCCCAGGATGGGAACCTTAGACCCTCCCGATATGGGTTCTGTTGCATTGCTGCACAACCACCTGGCCAGTGAAGCTTTAGTTAAGCTATTCAGCTCTTTCCTCATGATTGGATAACTCAAAACAAAACAACACAGCACAACAACAGAGAATAGACAAAGAAAGAAGTTTTAAAATGGCATTGCTAGTTACTTTTTAGTTCTTTTAAGAGTAGATGGAAAACTTTTTTGGTTGTGTTGCTGAATGGGAAAGTGTACATGTGTGTTTAGCATGTTCATTCCCTTCCTTCTGGCAGGAATGTTAGAACCAGACTTTGCCTTTAGGTTCTGATTCTGTCACTTATTAGCTTTTTGGCATATACATTTCCTAATTGTCCTGTGTCTACTGTCCTCATCAGGAAAGGGGAGATAATGGTACTCTACTCTAGGGTTGCTGTGAGGGTTCCATGAACAATAAAGCACTTAGAACAGTGTCTGACGGTGAGTTTTTCTTTGGTTATTAAATATTGTATTATTCCATGGCTGGTGCGGGTCACCTAATACCAGTAGTCTTACTTTTGGGGTTCCCCTTGCTGGAAAATCATTGGGAGAATACTCACTGTGGACATTCCTTCAGCTGCTGTTTGTTTTAGCTCTGACCAAAGTTCAAAAGATGGAGAGGGAAAGGAGAAGAGTAGGAGGGAGATGCTGCAGGGAGTCCTCACAGCAGGAAGAGGAGAGGGAAAAGAAAAGCTGTGGAGGGAACCAGCAGTTAGCATAATGGCTACGTCGCTGGACTCCCACGTAGTCGACCGTGGTTCGAGTCCTGGACCCGGTGGCTTAAACTCACGCCTAGCGCGTGCGCGTGCGTGCCCAAGATCCCGAGAGGAGAATGGAGGAGAAGGGATTGCGGCGTGGCCATCCCCCCTGGGGGGTGATTTCTCACGTTCTGTCTCTCTGTCTCTCTCTGTCCGTCTGGTGAGCGCACACGCCCTATAGCAAAAACCTCTCCGAAAAAAATAAAAGAATTAAAATAAGAAAAGCTGTGGTATTTTACAGCTTGAGAATTCTCAAACTTGGATCAGACACTGTGAGATGCAGAGGGTCGAGGCATCTGAAAGACTGGAGAAAGCAAAAGAGACAACAGAACTCTCTGATTATGGCCAGGTTCTCCGTCAGCAGTGAGACTAACAGGAAGGGTCAGAAAGGTCAGGAGGGGGGCAGTTCCTCAAGAGGAAAAACACTAAGTACCAAGGAAAAGGTGTATCAGTCATCTGCTATTGTTCCCAAGATTTGATGTGAGTTTTGACAGTGGCAGTACTTTATAATAACATAATGCTTTGCCTCTTTCCGATACAAATCAAGTGAATCTCAATACTAATTTTATTCAGTCTTGGGAAAACCAGATAATATAATCTGGGAAAGTAATTTTAGAGTATTCATAATACTCTTCATGAATGGTGATCAAGTACATGGCACTAATTTTTGATATGCGTATTTAGTACATAAATGGGAAAACAATTGTGAATATTATGCTCTGTTTTTTATAACATAATTATTCACATATGTACCACTTCCTACACACATATTGCTGCCATTATTGAATTATGTTTTTAGTTTACTTGAATGGTTATTTTTTTAAAAAATAGGCGACACGCTTATAGCATTGAATATTCAGCAGGAGTACTTTTCTGAGATAGCAGAGGTTTAATGACTCATTGAAGTGCATAAAAACACACAGTCTAAACAACGACCCATTTTGGCTTAAAATGTTTTGTCATTGAGTAACAATTTGCATTTTGATTAACAACCTTAACTTTAAATGGGACATGTGTAACTCCCATGACCTTGTAACTTCATTCACTTTTAATGGGACATGTATAACTCCCATGACCCGGTAACAGTCCATTTTCTGCAGTCAGTTGAATGGTGTAAACATCCATTGGAGCCATTCTTTAGGTCTTTGGAGAGTGTATTACCAGTCTAAAACTATTGCAACACCTTAGCAAATTTGCTTACTTCTATAGCAAATTTTAGTTGCTGTAGAAGTTAAGTTCAGAGATCATTTTTCACTATGTGGTATGCATAGGTGTTGCCAGAAAGGAAATCTTTCAAATGCTTCATGCCATTTGTGGGGATCTCTTGGTTTTGGTGGATTCCACAGTGAAAAGCCATGAATCAATTTGAATATTAATGGTGTTATGCAAATATTTGTTTCCTCTGCATATCTTACCTTTATGAAAAGCCAAACTGAAAATAATGGAGCAGAAATTGTTTCGTATCACACACTGTAATTTGTTGGCAATATCAACCAATGTTAATGCATTACTTCTGCTGAATGTTATCATAATGACTTGACATAAGTAGCTTGCCTAGTGAACTTCCGCAGAAACAAGAAGAAATCAATTCTCTATATCCTTCAGAGACAACACAGAGCTTTAAGCTCTCCATCTTAGCTCAACCAAAATGTCAAATAGACAAGTTGTTAAGAAAATCAAGTAATTTATTTTAAATAGAAAAAGAATTAGAATATATGTATGTTATTCACATTTTCCTAGTTATGCTAAAGTGACATTCTTGGAGTGACACTTTCAGAATGTCACTTTTAGAAGTGGAATTTTTAATGGTAATACAGGGATTCATTAAAAGATAAAAATGTTTTTGTTTAAGAAAGTAGAAGGAAAATAGACAACAACATGCATCTTCATTACTTCCTGCCTCCTGCTGTTTTATTTTACTTTTTTTCGCTATATTTGCTTATCTATATGTATGTGTGTGTATATATATATATATATATTTATATATATATATAATTATATATATATATTTCATATCCATACTGTATGTTAGATGTTATCTATTTTTGATTTTTTAAAATGTCTTATACGTGGGGTCCTGCTACCACCAAAAACCTCAAATTCATTCAGAGAC